>CM075746.1:51231450-51354818 GCA_037974335.1 Prionace glauca
ACGTGCTCACTGTGTCTGCAACTGTATCGAGAATCAGAGCAAGTGATAACAGGAAATTGAGCAGAAGGACCAGTGTGTATTTAGCAAAGTGTTCAATAAATGTTCATGCTTTTTTCTTCTTCTTTGTGTTTATTCAGGAAGGACAGAATATGCAAGAAAGTTCCGGTGTGTGTGAAGCTGCTCAGGAGGCATCCTTGACCAATGAGGTAATTGCCATTTCCCACCGAGAGCACGGAGTTGACAGTGGGAATCTGGGCCTGCCCCTTTGTTACTGGTTTCGGTTGTGGCTCTGTGTGGACTGCTGTGTTCTGAGTCACAAACTCAGCTTGCTGTCTCACCCCAGACACTTGAACATCGAATCCAGTGGAGGGTAAAGGACTGTTGCGTTATATTTTAAATGAGACCTTAAACAGATGGATAGAAAAGAACTCCTGACATTTGGAGGAAGAGCAGAATTCTCCTCTGTACCCTGGCCAGTAAAGTATGCCTTTAAAACAAAGCAGCTGTGCTGCATATTGGTTATATTGCTGTTTATAATTTCCTGTATTAGGAATGACGGATAGAAAGTAATTTATTGGCTGTAAAATGCTTTGGGTTTTGTTGAGGTTGTGATAGATGCCAAATAAGTGCAGCATTTTTTTTTGGAAAGAAATAGCGTGTTTATCGCTTTAAACAAATGGATTGCTTTGACAGTTGGTTTGTGTGCAGTGAGGAGATGTGATTAGGTAGTGAATAAATAACTAATTGATTTGGGTGCTGATGATTGAGAGAAAATGTTGGCCTGGACATTCCTGCAGGAATCTTCCCCACAAATTACAGCAAAGCTATTCAACTGATCAGTCTGTGTCAGTGTGTAGCCCCTGTGCAACCAAATAGTCCTCCTCATGTTTATCTGATCTGTTCCCATATCCTTGGAACCTCCCCTTCTTCATGCACTGATCCGGACTAATCTTGAATATTGACTTCCTTAATCCACGATCTTGGAAATAAATTTCACAGGAGCATCCTCTGCTCTGTGCTAAAAACTCTTATAATTATTCCTTTATCACTGGCTCCATGTTCTTTATCCCTCAACACAATGTGCACTTTTTCATCCTTTGAGGAAGGTGGCGTTTTGGTTTATTGACTCTCGTGATAGTGTAGCACTCCCTCAATCTGCACTGGCGTCTCAGCCTGGGTTATGTGCTCAGGTCCCTGGAGAGATGGAATCCACTGCAGATGCTTCAGTTTAAACAATCCAAACAATTTCACCAAGGACCTTTAGAACAGAGAGAAAAGCTTTCTCTCAGCCAGTATTGCTAGCTAAATCTCAGATGATAGGGCACCTCACTTACTGATTATACTACACTTCCTCTGATTACACAGAGCTCCTGCCTGAGTTTAATGATTTTGTACCTTTGGGATTGTTTGAGGACCTGTGATTTGCTGAAGCTGACCATATTCCTGCCTCTAACCTCTTGCCCTGACAGGATGATTCTGAAGATGAGCAGGTGAAAGAGCCCAGAGTGAGAGAGACTCCTGAAGACATCACTTTTGATGCAATTGTAAATACGATAGACTTTCACCCAACCCGGGATATCATTGCAGCAGGAGATGTGGATGGAGATGTTTATGTGTATGTGTTTCACTCTAGTCTTATCATCATTATCAGAGCAATCTGCTCAATGTTTAGCACAGGTAAAAAAATGCACATGTATAAGTTGAATTTTTGAAATGTGCACACGTGTGAGGCCAACTCTCACCAAAAGATAAAGTAAAAACAAATGGTATATGACGATCCCGGAGTAAAATGCAACATATTCTGTTAGAGGAGCATTGTGGCTGTAATTGTATCACTGGGTCATCAAGCAGTCAATTTCTGTTCCCTTTGGGTCCCTCGGAGACCAAGACAGGTTTATGAGTTTCAAGCTAACTTTTTCTTCCTAAAATGTGAATTTTAATTTCATGGGTTGAAATCCTTGTTGGTAAAGTCAATGTTTATTAGCCAGCCCCAGTCTCCTTAAGATGGTGCTGGTGGGGAAAGTAGAGACAGCAGGCTTCCTTCTCTCCAGGGTATTGGTGAAGCATTTTCTTGAGACTCTGACCGTTTTTTGTGGTCAATATTCTCAGTTTTTTGTTTCCATATTTTTAAAGTTTAGCTTGGGGAATGTTAAGAAAGTGGGGTTTTGTTTTGGTCCCAGAAGCATGCACAGGGATCTCTGCGAGCAGGAGTAAGAGGAATTGAACCTTAAGTCTCAGCCTATCAGGCTCCCCTTGTCTCCAACACCACTCCCCATCACCAGGTGGGTTTTTACAACAATCGACAATAATTTCACAGTCACCATTAGACCTTTAATTGGGAGATTTTGTTTTTATTGAATTCAAATGTCACCATCTGCTGTGGCGACTTTGAATCCATGTCCGCAGAGCATTGATTACTAGTCCAGTGGCAATATCACTACCTCTCCTATTCATGTATAAAAAGTTAACTTTAAAACCCCATCATAAATGCTGTCATTCTATTAGAAATCTGGCTAAGGTCTTGAATAACTTTTTTGTTTCTGTCTTCACGGAGGAGGACGTGAATAATTTGCCGGGTGTTAGCGATGGAAAGGTGGTAGGAATGGAGGGTCTTAATGACATTACTGTTACTAGAGAGGTGGTGCTCAACAGACTGGAGGGGCTGATTGTGGACAAGTCCCCAGGACCGGATGGAATGCATCCGAGGGTTCTGAAAGAAATGGCGGAGGTTATAGTGGATGCCTTGGTGGTTATTTTCCAGACGTCGCTGGATTCCGGGGAAGTGCCGGAAAATTGGAAAACAGCTAATGTTACGCCGTTGTTTAAGAAGGGTGCCAGGCAAAAGGCGGGGAATTATAGGCCGGTTAGTTTAACGTCTGTGGTAGGTAAAATGTTAGAATCCGTCATTAAGGAGGAAATTGCGAGGCATCTTGAAGGGAATTGCTTGATAGGGCGGACGCAACACGGTTTCATTAAAGGGAAGTCGTGTCTGACAAATTTACTGGAGTTCTATGAGGATGTGTCTAGGGCAGTGGATGGAGGAGAGCCGGTGGATGTGGTCTTTCTGGATTTTCAGAAGGCGTTTGACAAGGTACCTCACAAGAGGTTATTGCAGAAGGTCAGGGGACATGGAGTTGGGGGTAGGGTGTTAGCATGGATAGAGGATTGGTTGTCAAATAGGAGGCAGAGAGTGGGGGTCAATGGATGCTATTCGGATTGGCGGTTGGTGACTAGTGGAGTGCCCCAGGGATCGGTGCTGGGGCCTCAGCTATTTACCATTTATATAGATGATCTGGAGGAGGGAACCGAGTGCAGGGTGTCGAAATTTGCTGATGACACCAAGATTGGGGGAAAGGCAAATTGTGAGGAGGGTGTGGAGAGTCTGCAGAAGGATCTAGATAGGCTGGGCGAATGGGCCAGGAAATGGCAAATGGAATTTAATGTTGGCAAGTGTGAGGTGGTCCACTTTGGTAGGAGGAATGGTAGGAAGGACTATTACTTACGGGGCGAAAAACTGCAGCAGGCGACGGTGCAGAGGTTCTAAATCTCTCCCTGACAGAATCTGAGAATGATTTCTTTTGGCAGAAAGGAAACCAAAATATTATTTATTTAACACAGATTTCCTTCAAGTACATAAGAACATAAGAAATAGGAGCAGGAGTAGGCCATCTAGCCCTTCGAGCCTGCCCCGCCATTCAATAAGATCATGGCTGATCTGTCGCGGCTCAGTTCCACATTCCCGCCCTCTCCCCATAACCCTTGATCCCCTCTCTTATCAAAAACCCATCAACCCGTTTCTTAAAAATATTTAGCGAGGCAGCCTCCACCACTTCAACGGGCAGAGAATTCCAGAGATTCACCACCCTTTGAGTGAAGAAGTTCCTCCTCAACTCTTTTCTAAACCGCCCCCCCTTTATCTTGAGGCTGTGCCCCCTAGTCCTACTGTCTTTTTTGAGCGGGAAGAGTCTCTCCACCTCTATCCTATCCATCCCATTCATCATCTTATACGTCTCAATGAGATCTCCCCTCATTCTTCTAAACTCTAACGAGTACAAGCCTAGTTTATTCAGCCTCTCCTCATAGCTCAATCCCCTCAACTCCGGTATCAGCCGAGTAAACCTCCTCTGCATTCCCTCCAGGGCCAAAATATCCTTGCGCAGGTGCGGCGCCCAAAACTGCACACAGTACTCCAGCTGCGGCCTCACCAGTGCCCTATACAGCTGCAGCAAGACCTCCCTACTTTTATATTCAATCCCCCTCGCTATGAAGGCCAGCATCCCATTCGCCTTCCTGACCACTTGCTGCACCTGCAAGCTGGGTTTTTGCGACTCATGCACAAGGACCCCGAGGTCCCTCTGCACCGTCGCCTGCTGCAGTTTTTCGCGACGTAAGTAATAGTCCTTCCTACCATTCTTCTACCAAAGTGGACCACCTCACACTTGCCAACATTAAATTCCATTTGCCATTTCCTGGCCCATTCGCCCAGCCTATCTAGATCCTTCTGCAGACTCTCCACACCCTCCACACAATTTGCCTTTCCCCCAATCTTGGTGTCATCAGCAAATTTCGACACCCTGCACTCGGTTCCCTCCTCCAGATCATCTATATAAATGGTAAATAGCTGAGGCCCCAGCACCGACCCCTGGGGCACCCCACTAGTCACCAACCGCCAATCCGAATAGCACCCATTGACCCCCACTCTCTGCCTCCTATTTGACAACCAATCCTCTATCCACGCTAACACCCTACCCCCAACTCCATGTCCCCTGACCTTCTGCAATAACCTCTTGTGAGGTACTTTGTCAAACGCCTTCTGAAAATCCAGAAAGACCACATCCACCGGCTCTCCTCTATCCACCGCCCTAGACACATCCTCATAGAACTCCAGTAAATTTGTCAGACACGACTTCCCTTTAATGAAACCGTGTTGCGTCTGCTCTATCAAGCAATTCCCTTCAAGATGCCTTGCAATTTGGAACATCCTTCAATGAATAATTAAAATTATCAATGCATTTTTAGCTTTAAAAGGGTTTTATGTGAAAGAAATTATGTAAACAGTTTGAATAGTATTAACCTTTGAACAATTGTGATTTGTTTTGGTTGATGGAAAGTGATAACAGTTAAAATGGTAATGATTGATAAACTCATAAGTAAAGCAATGGAAAATTGTCAACACTCTGTACCTAGGGCAGTTTTTAGGAAATTACCCCCAGATTCCCACACCCACTCAGTCAGATCTTTGCAGATTAACTTGTGCTTGTTCCACATATAGTCCAAGACATAGAGATACACAGATAGTGAGTTCAAATTCCTACTGTTCCCGACAATCTGCTGCCCTTGTCCTTCCAGGTGGTAGAGATTGCAGTTTAGAAGGTGCTGTTGAAGGAGTCTTGGTGAACTGCTGCAGTGCTTCATGTAAACGGTACACACTGCTGCCATTGTACAACAATGGTGGAGGGAGAGAACGTTTAAGGTGATAGATAGAGCTGACTTGCCCTGGATGATGTTGAGCTTTGAGTGTTGTTGGAGCTGGAGTTATCCAAGCAGATGGAGATATTCCATCATCCTCCTGGCTCGTACCTTATAGATGGTCGAGGTTTCAGGGAGTTAGAAGGTGAGTTACTTGTTTCCACTCTTTCAGTGGTGGAGGGAATGATTGGTTATGGTGGTGGATGGAGTTTTTAAAGATTCTTTCACAGAATGTAGCTGTCACTGGTGAGACCATCGCTCATCCCTAATCACCTCAGAGGAGGTGGTGATGAGTTGCTGCCTTGAACGCACAGTGTGGGGGTGGGGCAGGCTTAGTTGGAATACTCTTTCAGAGAGTTGGTGCAATGTGATGGGCTGAATGGACTCCTTCGACACTATTGGGATTCCATGGTGGTTGAATATCAATAGGAGATGGTCATTGACTGGCATGTGTGGCACCAACGTCAGCCCGAATCTCAATGTTCAGGTCTTGCTGCACATGGACATAAACTGCCTCATTATCAGAGAACTGTGAATAACACAATAATTAATGGCCATCTGCATTGCCATTTTTGGCCTTAAGATAAAACACAAATCATTGATGAATCAGCTGAAGGGGGTTGGGTGTGGGAGTTTCCCACTGCAGGAACTCCTATGGTGATGTCCTGGACTCCAATCACAGAGCCATCTTCCTCTGTGATTGGTGTGATTCCAACTAACAGAGTTTTACACAGTGACAGTCGGTGGGAGGAGGGGGGAGAGTGACAGTCGGTGGGAGGAGGGTGGAGAGTGACAGTCGGTGGGAGGAGGGTGGAGAGTGACAGTCGGTGGGAGGAGGGTGGAGAGTGACAGTCGGTGGGAGGAGGGGGGAGTGTGACAGTCGGTGGGAGGAGGGGGGGAGTGTGACAGTCGGTGGGAGGAGGGGGGAGTGTGACAGTCGGTGGGAGGAGGGGGGGGAGCGTGACAGTCGGTGGGAGGAGGGGGGAGTGTGACAGTCGGTGGGAGGAGGGGAGAGCGTGACAGTCGGTGGGAGGAGGGGGGGGAGTGTGACAGTCGGTGGGAGGAGGGGAGAGCGTGACAGTCGGTGGGAGGAGGGGGGGGGAGTGTGACAGTCGGTGGGAGGAGGGGGGGGGAGTGTGACAGTCGGTGGGAGGAGGGGGGGAGTGTGACAGTCGGTGGGAGGAGGGGGGGAGTGTGACAGTCGGTGGGAGGAGGGGGGGAGCATGACAGTCGGTGGGAGGAGGGGGGAGCGTGACAGTCGGTGGGAGGAGGGGGGGGAGTGACAGTCGGTGGGAGGGGGGGAGTGACAGTCGGTGGGAGGAGGGGGGGGAGTGACAGTCGGTGGGAGGAGGGGGGGAGCGTGACAGTCGGTGGGAGGAGGGGGGGAGCGTGACAGTCGGTGGGAGGAGGGGGGGGTGTGTGACAGTCGGTGGGAGGAGGGGGGGGGAGTGTGACAGTCGGTGGGAGGAGGGGGGGAGTGTGACAGTCGGTGGGAGGAGGGGGGGAGTGTGACAGTCGGTGGGGGGGGGACCGTGACAGTCGGTGGGAGGGGGGGGGGGAGTGTGACAGTCGGTGGGAGGAGGGGGGGAGTGTGACAGTCGGTGGGAGGAGGAGGGGGGAGTGTGACAGTCGGTGGGAGGAGGGGGGGGAGCGTGACAGTCGGTGGGAGGAGGGGGGAGCGTGACAGTCGGTGGGAGGAGGGGGGGGGAGCGTGACAGTCGGTGGGAGGAGGGGGGGGAGCGTGACAGTCGGTGGGAGGAGGGGGGGAGCGTGACAGTCGGTGGGAGGGGGGGGTGTGTGACAGTCGGTGGGAGGAGGGGGGGGGAGTGTGACAGTCGGTGGGAGGAGGGGGGAGTGTGACAGTCGGTGGGAGGAGGGGGGGAGTGTGACAGTCGGTGGGGGGGGGACCGTGACAGTCGGTGGGAGGGGGGGGGGAGTGTGACAGTCGGTGGGAGGAGGGGGGGAGTGTGACAGTCGGTGGGAGGAGGAGGGGGGAGTGTGACAGTCGGTGGGAGGAGGGGGGGGAGCGTGACAGTCGGTGGGAGGAGGGGGGGAGCGTGACAGTCGGTGGGAGGAGGGGGGAGCGTGACAGTCGGTGGGAGGAGGGGGGGGGAGCGTGACAGTCGGTGGGAGGAGGGGGGGGAGCGTGACAGTCGGTGGGAGGAGGGGGGGGAGCGTGACAGTCAGTGGGAGGAGGGGGGAGTGTGACAGTCGGTAGGAGGGGGGGGAGCGTGACATGAGGGGGGAGGAGGGGGGGGGAGCGTGACAGTCGGTGGGAGGAGGGGGGGGGTAGTGTGACAGCCGGTGGGAGGGGGGGGGTAGTGTGACAGTCGGTGGGACATGGGGTGGGTAGTGTGACAGTCGGTGGGACATGGGGTGGGTAGTGTGATAGTCGGTGGGAGGGGGGGGGGAGCGTGACAGTCGGTGGGAGGAGGGGGGGAGCGTGACCGTCGGTGGGAGGAGGGGGGGGAGCGTGACAGTCGGTGGGACGGGGGGGGAGCGTGACAGTCGGTGGGACGGGGGGGTAGCGTGACAGTCGGTGGGACGGGGGGGGGAGCGTGACAGTCGGTGGGACGGGGGGGTAGTGTGACAGTCGGTGGGACATGGGGGGGGTAGTGTGACAGTCGGTGGGACGGGGGGGGGTAGTGTGACAGTTGGTGGGGGTCGCTATCAGTCTGTGGGGTGGATCTGGGATCGTGAGGTTGTGTTGTGTTTTTTCATGAGCAAGTCCCAGCCTGGACACTCATTGCAGCACTGAGAGCAATTTTGATTCCTTTTTTTTATTTATTCATTCATGGGACATGGCGTCGCTGACTGGCATCTATTGCCCATCTCTAGTTACCCTTCTTCAGTGGACAGTTGACAGTCAACCACATTGCTGTGATTCTAGAGTCACGTGTAGGCCAGACCGGGTAAGGACGGCAGATTTCCTTCCCTAAAGGATGTTAGTGAACCAGATGGGTTTTTTCCAACAATCAGCAATGGTTTCATGGTCGTCAGTAGATTTCTAATTCTAGATTATTTTTATAGAATTCAAATTCCACCATTTAAAAAAAACTGGTCGGCGCAACATCGAGGGCCGAAGGGCCTGTTCTGCGCTGTTATGTTCTATGTTCTATGTTCTATGTTCTATGTGCTGTGGTGGGATTTGAACCCAGGTCACCGGAACATTAGCTAAGTTTCTGGATTAATAGTCTAGTGATAAAACCACTCGGCCGTCACCTTCCCCTCCTTACTTAAGGAAAGATATTATTTCATTGGAGGCAGTTCAGAGAAGATTCACTCGGATGATCCCACGTATGGAGGGATTGTCTTATGAAGGAAAGTTGAACTGATTGGATGCTGCTGGTTAGAATTTGGAAGAATGAGAGGGGATCTCATTGAAACATATCAGCTTCTTAAGGGGCTTGACAGAGTAAATGTTGCGAGGATGTTTTCCCTCATGGACCAGAGGGACCAGAGTCTGGGACCAGAGTCACAGTGTAAAGAGTTTAGAGGGGGTGGGTTTCATGAAATTTTATATCAATATGTGGAAGGCCTAACAAGGAATGGAGCAGTGCTGGATCCAGCTCCGGGGAGTGAGGCCGGAAAAGTGTTTGAGGTGTTTGGGGGAGCATTTTAGAAATAGCAACTTCAACACGGAATGGTTCAGATTTGTTCCAGACAAGGAGAAAAATGGCCTGCAAAAGACAACTTTGGACTGGGAGGAAGGCAGGTTTTATTAAAATAAGCCAGGATTTGGCCAAAGAGGACAACAGCTCCTCGTGGGAAAATCTACAGCGGAATGGTGGGAGGCATTCAAACAGGGACTGGGAGAGTCCCTGTTCAACATGCCCCCTGTGGGGGGATTCGGCATTCCCAGATCATGGGAGGCATTCAAACAGGGACTGGGGAGAGTCCCTGTTCAACATGCCCCCTGTGGGGGGATTCGGCATTCCCAGATCATGGGAGGCATTCAAACAGGGACTGGGGAGAGTCCCTGTTCAACATGCCCCCTGTGGGGGGAAATGTAGGAGTGGTAAGTTCAAGGATGTCCAGGACAATTCAGGACTGGATGAGGAAGAAGACAAAGCCTTTGAGTAAGTCTGAAGGAAGCAATTCAGCTGCAGCACCTGAGGAATATAGGAAGTGCAAAAAAGGGGCATTTAAAAAAGACTTGCAAACATGATTAGAGAGAATCCTAAAATATTCTGTAAATACATTAAGGGGAAGAGGTGAACCAGGGTAAGAGTAGAGCCCATCAGTGGCCAAGAGAACGATGTGTGTGAAGCTGCAGGAAAATAGCTAAATGAATACTTCTCATCGGTTTTCATTCAGGAAAAGGAGAACCATAGGTACAGAATTCAGAAAAGGGGATTCCGAGCAACTTGTATAATCTGACATAGGAAATGAAGAGGGGTTGGAGACTACGGTGGATTTATAAATGGACAAATCCCCAGGCTACTGTGGGAGGAGAGGCAGGAAATTGCAGGGGGCTCAGACACAAACTCTGGACACAGGGGAAGAGGACTGAAGGACGGCTAATGTGGTTCCAGTTTTCAAGGAGGGTAGAGATGAACCAGGAAATTACAGACCAATGAATCTCATGTCAGTGGTAGGGAAACTATTGGAGAAAATTCTGAAGGAGTGAATTAATGTCCACTTGGAAAGATAAGCGTTATTTAGGAATAGTCAGCATGATTTTGTCAGAGGGAAGTTATACCTAACAAATTTGATAGAATTTTTTAAAAGAGTGATCGAGTGGATGAAGCAAGTTCAGGATGATATAGTTTATATGTATTCTCGCAAAGATTTAGAAAAGGTTGAAGCACGCAGATTTCAGGGAAATGTGGCGATCTGGATCTGAAACGGACTTGATTTGGTTTATTATTGTCACGTGTTAACATACAGTGAAAAGTATTGTTTCTTGCGTGCTATACAGACAGAGCATACCTTTCATAGAGAAGGAAATGAGAGCATGTAGAATGTGATGTTACAGTCATAGCTAGGGTGTAGAGAAAGATCCACTTAATGCAAGGTATGCCCACTCATAAGTTTGATGGCAGCAGGGGAGAAACTGTTCTTGTGTTGGTTGGTACATGACCTCAGATTTTTGAATTTTTTTCCCAAAACAAGGAGGTGGAAGAGAGAATGTCTGGGGTGTGTGGGCTCCTTAATTATGCCGGTTGCTTTGCCGAGGCAGCGGGAAGTATAGACAGTGTCAATGGACGAGAGGCTGGTTTGCGTGATGGATTGGGCTACGTTCACATATAGAAGATAGGAGCTTGAAGCGGCCAATTGGCCCGTCGAGCCTGCTCCGCCATTCATTATGATCATGACTGATTGTCCAATAGCCTAATCCTGCTTTCTCCCCATAACCTTTGATCCCGTTCAGCCCAAGTGCTATATCCAGCCGCCTTTTGAATACAGTCAATGTTCTGGCATCAACTACTTCCTGTGGGAATGAATTCCACATTTTTTAGATAAAGAAACATTCCCTCACCTCTGTCCGAAATGATCTACCCTGAATCTTCAGACAGTGACCCCTGGTTCTGGACTACCCCACCATCAGGAACATCTTCCCTGCATCTATCCCGTCTAGACCTGTTAGAATTTTGTAAGTCTCCATGAGATCTCCCCCTCATTCGTCTGAACTCCAGTGAAAACAATCCTAACCTGGTCAATCTCTCCTCATACATCAGTCCCACCATCCCCGGAATCAGCCTGGTAAACCTTCACTGCTCTTCCTCAGAAAAGGAAACCAAAACTGCACCCAATACTCTAGGTGTGGCCTCACCAAGGCTCCTGTATAATTGTAACACATTCCTGCTTCTATTCTCAAAACCTCTCACAATGAAGACCAACATACCATTTGCCTTCTTTACCGCCTGCTGTTTACCGCCTGCTCTTTACCGCATGCTTACCTTCAGTGACTGGTGCACAAGGACACCCAGGTCCCTCTGCAGATTCCCCTCTCCCAATTTACAGCCATTCAGATCAGCCACACTTATCCAAATTATACTGCAACTGCCTCTGATTAACCCATTCACCCAACCTATCCAGATCGTTCTGAACGATCTTTGCATGATCTTTTGTAGTTTCTTGTGGTCTTGGGCAGAGCAGGAGCCATATCGAGCTGTGATACAACTAAAAAGAATACTTTCAATGGTGCATTTGTAAAAGTTGGTGAGATTCGCAGCTGACATGCCAAATTTCCTTAGCCTTCTGAGACATTAGAACATAGAACATTACAGCGCAGAACAGGCCCTTCAGCCCACGATGTTGCGCCGACCAAAGTGAATTACCTCACACTTCTCCGCATTAAACTCCATCCGCCACCTCTCGTCACGTGCTCACTGTGTGTCTAAGTCACCCTGCAAACTATGACACCCTTCCTCACAATCTACCACACCTCCGACTTTGGTGTCATCAGCAAATTTACTAATCCACCCAACTATACCCTCATCCAGATCATTAATAAAAATTACAAACAGCAGTGGCCCCAAAACAGATCCCTAAGGCACACCACTCGTAACCGAACTCCATGATGAATATTTACCATCAACCACCACCCTCTGTCTCCTATCCGCTAGCCAATTCCTGATCCAATTCCCTAGATCACCCCCAATCCCATACATCTGCATTTTCTGCAGAAGCCTACCATGGTGAACCTTATCAAACGCCTTACTAAAATCCATATACACCACATCAACTGCCTTACCCCCATCCACCTCTTTGGTCACTTTCTCAAAAAAATCAATAAACATTGGTGGGGCTTTCTTCACTATAGTGTCGGCATGGGGGTACCATGACAGGTTGTTGGTGATCCGGACACCTAAAAACTTGAAGATCTCAACCTTTCTACTTCGCCACCATTGATGTAGACAGGGGCATGTTCTCCTCTATGCTTCCTAATGTTGATGACAAGCTCCTTCATTTCGTTGACATTGAGGGAGAGATTATTGTTGCCGCACCAGTTCACCAGATTCTCATTCCTGTACTCTGTCTCATCATTGTTTGAGATCCGACCCACTATGGTGGTGTCGCAGCAAACTTGAAAATTGAGTTGGAAGGGAATTTGCCACACAGTCAGAGGTGAGCTTTGTAATGACACATTGTAATGTTGTAATTACAGTGCGTACTACATACGTATTTTGTTCGAGTGACTGGAGGCAAGTGTCCAGTGGTGTACCACAAGGCTCAAAGTTGGGACCTTTATTGTTTGTTGCTTACATAAATAATATAGATGATAATGTGGAGAAATGATAAGCAAGTTTGTAGATGGCAACAAGAGTGGTTAATAGTGAAGAAAAATATTATAGGTTACAGGAAGATATAGGTGGGCTGGACAGATGAGTGGCAGATAGTATTTAACCCTTATTAGTGCAAGCTGGTACACTTTAGAAGAGATAAGACGAGGAAGGACCCCTAGTGGGGTGCCCCAGGGGTCGGTGCTGGGGCCTCAGCTATTTACCATTTATATAGATGATCTGGAGGAGGGAACCGAGTGCAGGGTGTCGAAATTTGCTGATGACACCAAGATTGGGGGAAAGGCAAATTGTGCGGAGGGTGTGGAGAGTCTGCAGAAGGATCTAGATAGGCTGGGCGAATGGGCCAGGAAATGGCAAATGGAATTTAATGTTGGCAAGTGTGAGGTGGTCCACTTTGGTAGGAGGAATGGTAGGAAGGACTATTACTTACGGGGCGAAAAACTGCAGCAGGCGACGGTGCAGAGGGACCTCGGGGTCCTTGTGCATGAGTCGCAAAAACCCAGCTTGCAGGTGCAGCAGGTGGTCAGGAAGGCGAATGGGATGCTGGCCTTCATAGCAAGGGGGATTGAATATAGGAGTAGGGAGGTCTTGCTACAGCTGTATAGGGCATTGGTGAGGCCGCAGCTGGAGTACTGTGTGCAGTTTTGGGCGCCGCACCTGTGCAAGGATATTTTGGCCCTGGAGGGAGTGCAGAGGAGGTTTACTCGGCTGATACCGGAGTTGAGGGGATTGAGCTATGAGGAGAGGCTGAATAAACTAGGCTTGTACTCGTTAGAGTTTAGAAGAATGAGGGGAGATCTCATTGAGACGTATAAGATGATGAATGGGATGGATAGGATAGAGGTGGAGAGACTCTTCCCGCTCAAAAAAGACAGTAGGACTAGGGGGCACAGCCTCAAGATAAAGGGGGGGGGGTTTAGAACAGAGTTGAGGAGGAACTTCTTCGCTCAAAGGGTGGTGAATCTCTGGAATTCTCTGCCCGTTGAAGTGGTGGAGGCTGCCTCGCTAAATATTTTTAAGAAACGGGTTGATGGGTTTTTGATAAGAGAAGGGATTAAGGGTTATGGGGAGAGGGCAGGAAGGTGGAGCTGAGTCACGACAGATCAGCCATGATCTTATTGAATGGCGGGGCAGGCTCGAAGGGCCAGATGGCCTACTCCTGCTCCTATTTCTTATGTTCTTATGTTCTTAAGTACTTAATGAATGGCAGGAAGCACCTTGGAGTATTTATTCATAGATCTCTGAAGGCAACAGAGCAGGTGAATAGGATAGTTAAGAAGGCGTGTGGGACATAGAGTAATTGTGGCATAGAATATAAGAGCAAGGATGTTATGTTGAAGCTGTACAGAGTTGTTTAGGCCACAGCTGGGGTACTGTGTACAGTCCTAGTCACCTCACTGTAGCAAATATGTGATTGCCCTCAAGGTACAGAGGACATTCACCAGGATGTCACCTGGAACAGAGCATTTGAGCTATAAGGAGAGACTGGATAGATTTGATCATTTTCTTTAGAGCAGAGAAGGCTGAGGTGGGTGGGGGGGGGTCATGATTGAGGTGTATAAGATTGAGGAGTGCAGATATGGTGAGGGGCAGGAGATTCAGAGGGGATTTAGAAAACATTTTTTCACTCGGGGGTGGTGGGAATCTGGAATGCACTGCCTGGGGAGGTAGTGGAGGCTGGAAACCTTACAAACTTTAAGAAGTATTTGGATAAACACTTGAAATATCATAACATTCAAGGATATGGACAAGGGTGGTACAGTAGCACAGTGGTTAGCACTGCTGCTTCACAGCTCCAGGGTCCTGGGTTTGATTCCTGGCTTGGGTCACTATCTGTTTGGAGTTTGCACTTTCTCTTCGTGTCTGCGTGGGTTTCCTCCGGGTGCTCCGGTTTCCTCCCACAGTCCAAAGATGTGTGGGTTAGGTTGATTGGCCGTGCTAAAATTGCCCCTTAGAATACTAGGATGCTTAGGTTAAAGGGGTTAGTGGGTAGAATATGTAGGGATATGGGGGTAGGGCCTGGGTGGAATTGTGTTCAGTGCAGATTCGATGGGCTGAAGGGCCTCTTTCTGCACTGTAAGGTTCTATGATTCTATGAAAATGGGATTAGAGTGATTTTAGTGATAGTTATTGTCAATGCAGAGTTGTTGGACCAAAGAACCTTTTCTGCATCTCTCTGACTAATAGTTTCAGAATAAAGGGGTGCCAAATTAAGAGGAGGAATTTCTTCTCTGAGGTTTGAGAGTCTTTGGAACCTCACTGCCACAGAGAGCTGTGGGAGCAGAGTCCTTAGTATTTTTAAGGCTGAGATAGATTTTTGATCAGGAAGGGAATCCAGGGTTCGGGAGAATGTTGGATCGGCCGTGGTTGGATTGAATGGTGGAGCAGGCTGGGGGTTGCTGTTGGCCTATTGCTGATGGTCTTCAGTTGGGGGTAACACTGAGCAGTGTCCACAGGAACTAATGGAAACTCGCTGTGAATCAATTCCAAGGAGACTGATCTACCTCCCATCTTGTTGCAGAATTTCGTATTCTTGTGAGGAATCTGCAAACCAGGAGCTTTGGTCATCAGGACATCATTTGAAATCCTGTCGACAGCTGGCATTTTCCTCAAACGGGCAGGGTAAGCCTGATCGAGCTCAATACCTGCAGCAGTCAGGAATTCAGTAAACTTTCACTGCAAGCTGCGTCTTAAAGTAATACTTTTATTAATACTGCCTGCTGCTCACCTGCCTGCTGGTCAGTGGTTAGCACTGCTGCCTCACAGTGCCAGGGACCCAGGTTCAATTCCTGTCTTGGGTTACTGTGCAGAGTCTGCACATTCTCCCCGTGTCTGCATGGGTTTCTTCCAGGTGCTCCGATTTCCTCCCACAGTCCGAAAGATGAGCTGGCCATGCTAACTTCTCCCTCGCTGTACCTGAACAGGTGTCAGAATGTGGCGAATAGGGGAATCTTCACAGTGGCTTCATTGCAGTGTTAATGTAAGCCTACGTGTGACACTAATAAACTTGAGCTTTAATCCCTTTCAGTGATATTGTGCAGCTTTAGCTGGAGCTAGTGGTGGGGATATTGAATTGAGCACTTTCTGCTTTTGAAGGGTTTCATGGATTTTTCAGTTGGATTTTTACTGCTCCCCTGAGAATGTTTTACACCTCTTCCAATTTAGAGTGATTGAAGTTGTGAATATTTGAGCTACTCGGTACGTGTCTGTCAGAATTCACCCTGTTCCTTCTCTTTCAGAACTTTTCACAGTTTCCAAAGACAAGTCAATTCACATTCTCAACGTTGAGAGGGGAAAATTGATGACAAAGATTCCAAAAGCTCACAGGTTTGTGATGTGGCTGATTACCAGCCTGCGTGAGGGTGGGGATTGGTGAGTGAGGGGTGGGAATGAGTGAATGGGGAAGCCAGCAGGATTTGAGCTATATCTATATGTGACAATATCTTTCCTCAGTTTACATCCCTTAGCTGCATTTCATTCCCTTAGAGGTAGTTGTTTCTCAATTGGTTTGCTCTTTGTGCTATCCCTTGGTCATGTTAAACTTGTTAATCAGGTTATGTTAGAAACCGGGAAACACTCTCACAGTCCTTTGCAGCTCTTGTTTTACTTTTGACTCTGCTTTCCCCCCAGTGGATGACCTTTGACTCTGCTTTCCCCCCCAGTGGATGACCTTTGACTCTGCTTTCCCCCCAGTGGATGACCTTTGACTCTGCTTTCCCCCCCAGTGGATGACCTTTGACTCTGCTTTCCCCCCCCAGTGGATGACCTTTGACTCTGCTTTCCCCCCAGTGGATGACCTTTGACTCTGCTCCCCCCCCCAGTGGTTGACCTTTGACTCTGCTTTCCCCCCAGTGGTTAACCTTTGACTCTGCTTTCCCCCCAGTGGATGACCTTTGACTCTGCTCCCCCCCCCCCAGTGGTTGATCTTTGACTCTGCTTCTCCCCCCCAGTGGATGACCTTTGACTCTGCTTCCCCCCCTCACCAGTGGTTGACCTTTGACTCTGCTTTCCCCCCAGTGGTTGACCTTTGACTCTGCTTTCCCCCAGTGGTTGACCTTTGACTCTGCTTTCCCCCCAGTGGATGACCTTTGACTCTGCTTTCCCCCCAGTGGATGACCTTTGACTCTGCTTCCCCCCCCACCAGTGGTTGACCTTTGACTCTGCTTCCCCCCCCAGTGGATGACCTTTGACTCTGCTTTCCCCCCTCACGTGCTCACTGTGTCCCAGTGGATGACCTTTGACTCTGCTCCCCCCCCCCCCCAGTGGTTGACCTTTGACTCTGCTTTCCCCCCAGTGGTTGACCTTTGACTCCAGTTCCATTGTCTTTGTCCCCTGCAGTGCTGCCATTAACAGCTTGAAGATTATCGATGAGAATCTCTTTGCCACTGGTGATGATGATGGTCAGTTGAAAGTGTGGGACCTGCGGAAGGGAACGTCCTTCATGGAGATGAAAAATCATGACGATTACATCAGTGACATCGCAATTGACCAGAACAAAAAAATCCTGCTTACAACCAGGTATGAGAGTCCCTCGGGCCGGGGTACGAGTTTACGCTGACCACTGCTCTCAGCTGAGATACCTTTCCCCATGCCGAGCTTCCAAACTCTCAGCCACTGCATTTAGTATTTCCAGACTTGATGATTTCAACAATACTCCAAGGTTATTTCTCATCTTCTAACATCTGGAGCTCATTCAAACCTCTGCCCCTAACCCACAACAAGTCCCTCCAATCAGTTTACTTCGCTCTCAGATCACAAACACCTCAAATTTAAAATTCTCATCTTCGTGGTCAAATCCATTTGCGACATTGTCCTTCTCCATCTGTAAATTCCTCCAACACTCTGAGAACTCTGTGTTCCTGCACCTCTGGCCTCTTACCTATATCACAGTAAAAAGTCTGACAACACCACGTTTAGTCCAACCGATTTATTTGATAGTAAACTCACAAGCTTTCGAGGGGACTCCCTCTTCTTCCTGATGGTGGGGGGGAGTCCAGAATCAGGGGTCACAGTCTGAATCACCTGAAGAACATAGAACATTACAGCATAAACAGGCCCTTCGGCCCTCGAGTTGCGCCGATCGCATCAACCCCACCAATCTATAGACCTATCTATAACCCCCAATCCCATTAAACCCCATATACTCATCCAGAAGTCTTTTAAAAGACCCCAGCGAGTTCGCCTCCACCACCGACGACGGCAGCCGATTCCATTCACTCACCACCCTCTGAGTGAAAAACTTACCCCTAACATCACCTCTGTACTTCCCTCCCCGCACCTTAAATCTGTGTCCTCTCGTAGCGACCATTTCAACCCGGTGAAATAGCCTCTGAGAGTCCACCCTATCTATTCCTCTCAACATTTTATAAACTTCTATCAGGTCGCCTCTCAACCTTCGCCTCTCCAGGGAAAAGAGTCCCAGCTCCCTCAACCTATCTTCATAAGGCATGCCTCCCAGTCCAGGCAACATCCTTGTAAATCTCCTCTGCACCCTTTCAATAGCTTCCACGTCTTTCCTATAGTGAGGCGACCAGAACTGCGCACAGTACTGCAAATGAGGCCTGACAAGGGTCCTGTAAAGTTGCAGCATTACCTCCCGACTCCTAAACTCAATCCCTCGATTAATGAAGGCCAGTACACCATACGCCTTCTTGACCACCTCCTCCACCTGCGAGGCCGATTTAAGAGTCCTGTGGACCCGGACCCCGAGATCCTTCTGCTCTTCAACGCAGAAGAGGGAGACCCCTCGAAAGCTTTTTACTGTGTTTACCCCAGTCCAACACCGGCATATCCACATCACTCTTACCTATATCCCCATCCTCTTGATTGTTTGAAGTGTTTGTCTCTAGCCATGGAAACCACCACCAGAATGCCAGCCAGCCCCACCCCCACCCCCTGCCACTCACTCCAAGCTCTGGAATGTCCTCCTCATTCCATTTCTCTCTCTGCTCCTTAACATCACATTAAACCCTGCTGTCAATCACACTGTTATCACCTGATAGCTCTATCAGTTTTAGTTTGATTAATTACATTCGGAGGTTTTCCTCTGTTAAAGGCATTACCAAGTGTCTGTCGTTATCCTGCCTGATGACAAGAATAAGCAGTCTCACACATCTACCAGCAGATGGTGACGTGTTCACACTAGAACAAGCTACACAGACTATAAACCATTGCAGATTGAATTTTATTATGCTCTCTGGACAGTTCAGAGAGTTTCCAAATCAGTGAAGTACTTTAGAAATGCGGTGATTATTGTTATGTGAGTGGTGCTGTCCTATCTTCTTCATGTAGGGAATAGGAGCAGGAGGAGGCCCTTCCAGCCTGCTCCATTCTGATCATGGCTGATCATCCAACTCAACAGCCTGATCCCCCCCCCGCCCTCTCCATATCCTTTGCCTGATGAGCGATATCAATGTTTTGGCCTCTATTTCCTGTGCTAGTGAATTCCCCAGGCTGAAGAAATTTCTCCTCATCTCTGTCCTAACCTGTCTATCCTGTATCCTCAGACTGTGACCCCTGATTCTGGACTCCCCCCACCATCAGGAACATTCTCCCTGCATTTCCCCTGTCCAGACCTGTTAGACTATGAGACTCCCCGTCACTTTTCTGAACTCCAGCAAAAACAATTCTAACCTGGTCAATCTGTCCTCACACATCAGTCCCACCATCCCCGGAATCACCCTGATAAACCTTTGCTTCACTCCCTCGAGAACAAGAACATCCTTCCTCAGAAAAGGAGACCAAAACTGTGCACAATATTCCAGGTGTGGCCTCACCAAGGCCCTATGTAATTACAACAACACATCCCTGCTCCTGTACTCGAATCCTTTCACAAGAAGGCTAACATACCATTTGCCTTTTTTACTGCCTACTGTACCTGCGTGTTTACCTTCAGTGACTGGTGCTGATGGACACCCAGGTCTCAGTGCCCCGAGGGGCTGGTGAGGGATGACACTGACATTCAGAATGATCCGGTCGTACATTGGGTTTCAGTTTGCATTAAGTTCTTAAGCTCCTGTGAACACATCTATTTGTTAGACGGATTCTAAACAGCAATGGAACAGTTGTTTGAGGTTTTTTTTCTTGAGATGTGAGATTTGCCAGCAAGGCCAACTTTTATTACTCACTCTGCCCAGTTAATTACCTGTAGATAGTTATGTTTATCGCTTTCACACTTCACTTAAGATATTAACTTTTACATTATGATCCTGAGGTCATTGTAGAACTTTTAGAACTTGTGACCCTTGGGTGATTAAACACCTTACTGAATGTGGCTATATCAATAGTCTTATCAATAGACTGTCCCTTTGTTGTTTTAGACCCTGGTCAAATTTAATCTCACACGTGTCTTGTCAAAATACCTTCCTGTGCAGCTGTTAATGTGACCTATTTGATATGTTAATCTTCTGATTCCACTATAGTTTGCACATCTGTCTCTGTAACTTGCTACAACTCTCGGATCTCAATGCTCTGTGAATTCTGGGTCCTGCTGTTGATGGTTGCTCCTTCAGCTGCTGGGACCAAAGTTCCCTCCATAAATGCCTCTAAAACCTACCATTCTGGCAAAGCCTGCCCCAATATCACATTTGGACTGATGTCACATTCTGTCTGATAACTTTCCCGTGAGTCCAGAGATGTGCAGATTAGGTTGATTGGCCGTGCTAAAAAAAATTGCCCCTGAGATGCGTAGGTTAGTGGGTGAAATATGTAGGGATGTGGGGGTAGGGCCTGGGTGCAGACTCGATGGGCCAAAGGGCCTCTTTCTGCACTGTAGGGTTTGATGATGCTTCTTGGGACATCGAAACATCGACAACAGAAGTAGGAGGAGGCCATTCAGTTCATCTTGATCTTGGCTGATTGTTGAATAACTGATTAAGTCTCTCCTCATTTGACAGAGCTGCCATCTCAGGAATCAGCCTGGTAAACCTTTGCTGTGCTCCCTCTATAGCAAGGACATTCTTCCTCAGATTAGGAGACTAAAACTGCACCCAATATTCCCAACGCCCTGTACAATTGCAGCAAAACATCCCTATCCCTCTACTCAGATCCTCTCGATATGAAGGCACTACTCGAGGGCCGAAGGGCCTGTTTGTGCTGTAATGTTCTATGTTCTAAAGTGATTATATAAATCCCAGCTGTCCTTGCTAACATGACCCGTATTGTCACACATCAGGACAACCTGTAACACTCACATCAGCTGTCACGTCTTAGCTTCAGCATAAAAACTGCAAAAACAAATGTGCTTCCTCCGACCTCATCACGTTAATATAAATCAAAATACTGCAGATACTGTAAATCTAGAATAAAAATAGAATATTCTGGAAAGGCGCCGTTCTGAACTGTGTCACATGACCCTGAAGCATCATCTCTACCCCCAGGTGCTGACAGACCTGCTGAGTCTATCTACCATTTTCTGTCTTTATTTGATGTCACGGTGCGGGATCTTGCTTTGCTGCAAGGAATTGCTGTGAGGCGGCGCTGCAGAGAACGCAGCCTTTGTTTGCTCACCACCCTCCCACCCCCTCTCCACCCTCCCACCCCCTCTCCACCCCCCTCACCCTCCCGCCTCCCCCCCACCTCCCCCCCGCCCTCCCCTCTCTCCCCCCCACCCTCCCCTCTCTCTCCCCCCCCGCCCTCCCCTCTCTCTCCCCCCCGCCCTCCCCTCTCTCTCCCCCCCCGCCCTCCCCTCTCTCCCCCCCCCGCCCTCCCCCTCTCCCCCCCCCCGCCCTCCCCTCTCCCCCCCCCCGCCCTCCCCTCTCTCCCCCCCCGCCCTCCCCTCTCTCCCCCCCCCCCGCCGCCCTCCCCTCTCTCCCCCCCCGCCCTCCCCTCTCTTCCCCCCCCACCCTCCCCTCTCTCCCCCCCCCCAGCCCTCCCCTCTTCCCCCCGCCCTCCCCTCTCTTCCCCCCCCCCGCCCCTCCCCTCTCTCCCCCCCCCCCCCCCGCCCTCCCCTCTCCCCCCCCGCCCTCTGTGATAATATGTCTCTGTCTGTCTGTGCAGTGGGGATGGTACGATGTGTGTTTTTAACATTAAGAGGCGTCGCTTTGACCTGCAGTCGGAGTTTCAGGATGGTGATCTCACATCACTGGCTATAATGAAGGTACGTTCTTTCAGCATTGAAATGTATGCAGACCGAGTTCTGAGACCTTCTCATTGTGGGATCACTGGGAACAGTGTTGAGGTTTAGTTAGATTGTTGCTGTTAGGGCCTGGGATCTTTACTCTCTGAACTCCGAATGGATGCACATTCTGCTCTGACTGTCTGTAACTCAGCACGGGGGACGAGGGCCTCTCCCTCTCCAAATAATGGCCAATGAGATGAGGACAGTGACACTGGGCTGAGGCCCAACTTGCTGATGTGCTCAGGTTGACACCCAGGATTCAGTGGGGATTGTAGGATTGGAGGCAGCTAGCTGAGGGAAGGTCTGAGTGAGTTGATATTGCATGCTGCTTTTCATCTCCATTGTCCTGGTGCATGCCCTCAGAGCAACAGATTCAATTCCAGTTCACCCGTTGGGATTGGAATTCCTTGTCTTGTTGCTAATCCAATGATTCTGTGGACACAGACTGTAAAGTTCATCAAGTGGATCCTGGTGAATTGAATAATCTTTAGGAAGATTGCCTTCTTCCCCATTCCTGTCCCCAGCTCCCCTTCTATCCTGATTCATAGTTTGCTGGCAGTTTGAGTGGCACAGTGGTTAGCACTGCTGCCTCAGCGCCAGGGACCTGAGTTCAATTCCAGCCTCAGTCACTGTCTGTGTGGAGTCTGCACATTCTCCCTGTGTCTGCGTGGGTTTCCTCCCACATTCTGAAAGGTGCTGATTAGGTGCACTGACCCGAACAGGTGCTGGACTGTAGTGATTGGGAGAATTTCACAGTAACTTCATTGCAGTGTTAATGTAAGTCTTACTTGTGACTAATAAATAAACTTTAAAAGATGTGCAGGTTAGGTGCAATGGCCATGCTAAATTGCCCCTTAGTGTCCAAAGATATGTAGGTTAGATGGATTAGTCATGGGAAATGGGTGGGGAGAGGGCATGGCTAAGATGCTCTGTCAGAATGTTGGTACAGACTTGATGGGCAGAATGGCCTCTTCTGCACTGTAGGATTTCTATGAGTTGCTGACTCTGTTTCTGTGTGTGATTAGCGGGGGAGTAAAGTTGCCTGCAGTTCAACGGAGGGAATGATCTACCTCTTCAACTGGGACGGGTTTGGTGCCACCAGTGATCGATTCTTGGTGCCAGGTGAATCCATTGACTGTGTTGTGCCCATCACAGATAAAATTCTGTGTGCAGCGTCGATGGATGGAGTCATCAGGTGAGAATAAATAGCCACGTCCACTGCCCACCACAACATCTCACCGTGTCACACTCACTGAGCCAGACACTTATAACAGCGCAGTGCCACGCCTGTCGTACCATCCCATGTATCACGTAGAGTAACCACCCCCTCAAACCCCTGGGCCTGCCCCCAGCAGCCCCCCCCACCCTGCTCCCTCATGGCCCCTCCTCAGGAATAAAAAATTGTTGACTTTTTTTTTATGACTTGCCTCCTTTTGTAATCTATGTCTTGACTGATAAAGGCATATGCCTTTTTCACCACCCTACTAACATTCCCTTCCGCTTTCAGAGATCTGTGGACAAACATGCCAAAATCCCTTTGTTCTACAGAATTTCCTAATCTCCTACATTCATTGAATGGTCAAATTACTCCTTCCAAAGTGTATCACTTTCACTTTTCAGGGTTACATAGAACATAGAACACTACAGCACAAACAGGCCCTTCGGCCCTCGAGTTGCGCCGATCACATCAACCCCACCAATCTATAGACCTATCTATAACCCCCAATCCCATTAAACCCCATATACTCATCCAGAAGTCTTTTAAAAGACCCCAGCGAGTTCGCCTCCACCACCGACGACGGCAGCCGATTCCATTCCCTCACCACCCTCTGAGTGAAAAACTTACCCCTAACATCACCTCTGTACTTCCCTCCCCGCACCTTAAATCTGTGTCCTCTCGTAGCGACCATTTCCTTTGTTCTTTGACTTATTTTAAACTCGGGGCTAGGAGCCCCTCTTTTCTATGTAAACAGTTAACACAAATATAAACAGATTGAGGCAAAGTCCTGTAGATGCTGTAAATGTTTAAGAAAAAGAATTCAGTGGAAATATTGAAGAGGTCAGGCAACATCTGCAGAGAGAAAGCAAGTTAACAGTTCAAATCTGTGACCTTTCATCAGAACCAGGAAATGTTAGAAATAGGAAAGGTTGTGGGTGGAGTGGGGGGGAGGGACGGTGTAGGACTAAGAATTCTTCCTCCTGATGTCGCTGCCTTTATATTTGTTTAATCCCTGATTCCTCGCTACTATCTGTAGTGTTGAGCATTTCCAGCATTTTATGTGATAAAAGAACAGAAAATTACGGCACAGGAACAGGCCCTTCAGCCCTCCAAACCTGCACTGAACTAAAACCTCCTCCCCTTCCGGGGACCATATCTCTCTATTCCCGTCCTATTTATGGATTTGTCCCCTTAAAAATTACTATCATATCCACTTCCACTATCTCCCCCGGTAATCTGTTCCAAACAGCCATCATCCTCTGTATAAAAAATCTGCCTCGTACATCTCCTTTAAACCCTGCCCCCTCGCACCTTAAACCTGTGCCCCTGAGTAACGTAGAAAGAATGAAGCAGATTTAAACTAAATAGAGGCACAGAGCCCCCGGTGTGTATGTTAACAAATCTTCAAGGCTGTCAGGATGAATTGAGAAGGATGTGAGGCAAAGCATACAGGATCTTTGGATTTGCTACAGAGGGAAGATTATAAAAGTGAGGAAGTTATCCAAAAGTTTTATAAAACATTGCTGGCATTTGGCTGTGTTCAGTGTGAAGATGGCCCAGAATGATAGCAGAATGACTTTGCTTATCGAGAGAGACTGGGATTGGTGGGATTGTAGTAGAATAGGTTAAGAGCAGATTTAATAAAAGTTTCAAATCATGAAAGGTCAAGTAATTAAATAGGAATTATTTACTGTAGCAGAAGGTTTGGTAACTATAGTAGACTTTGATTACTGTAGGTCTGTAGATTCTAGTCTAATGATATTCCCACTATGGCACAGAATATGAAACATGCTGTGTAACTATGTGTATGCGTAAATTGTCTATTAGTGTTGGGGGATTAAATATATGTGATTTCCACAGAATAGAACAACACTGGTTAGCACTGTTATCTCACAGCACAGTGGACCCAGGTTCAATTCTCGTCTCAGGTCACAGACTGTGTGCAGTTTACATGTTCTCCCTGCGTCTGCGTGAGTGTCCTCCGGGTGCTCCGGTTTACTCCCACAGTCCAAAAATGTGTGAGTTAGATGGATTGGCCGTGATAAATTGTCCATTAGTATCAGGGGACTAAATATTTGTGATTTCCACAGATGCCACAGATTAAGGCAGCACTGATTAGCATCGCTGACTCACAGCGCCACAGCGTTTTTACTGAGATATAACTGTTTACCTGTGTATACGAGCAATCCTCTAACTGTGTGCGCCTCATTTCCAGGGCAGTGAATATCTTTCCCAATCGGGTGATTGGGAGTGTTGGGCAGCATGTGGGAGAACCCATAGAGCAGATAGCCAAATCACACCAGAGCCACTTTCTGGCCAGCTGTGCCCATGACCAAAAAGTGAAATTCTGGGATATTTCTAATCTCCACGGGATTGTGATCGATGACTACAGGAGACGGAAGAAACATGGGAAGTTGAAGTCACTGAGCAAGAAGGCGTTTGGTTGTGGAGATGATTTCTTTGCTGATCTTGTGGAGGGAGGTGGAGGGGAAGAGGCTGAAAAGGCTGAAGAAAGTGAGGGTGAGAGTGACTGAGAGCAGGACTCCCAATTGGATGAGGACTTCCCAAAGCATGTTCCCTGCTCAGCACTCGGTTTGCTACCAAATAAATCATAGCAAATAAATCATTTGCTACCAGATAAACCTGTTGGACTTTGACCTGGTGTTGTGAGACTTCTTACTGTGTTTACCCCCGCTCTGGGTCCGCTCCAGTCCAGTCTGGGCTCTGGGTTCCTGGTGCGGCCCGAGCTGAAACCCAGTCCAGTTTACCAGTGGCTGACGCTCACCCCATTGCATCGATTTGGATTGTCCAGACCAGGGTTGTTCAAACTCCAGCCGTGGAATCCCTTCGACTTCCCGAGAGTCCTGCAGGAATCCCTGAGAAACATTCCCAGTGTGCTAAAGTGATGGGTAAAGACATACAAAAACCCTAATTTATAGAAGCCTTTCTATTTCTTGTATACGTTTATTATAATTAAAACGTTTTTACTAAAAATGTTCTTTGGTCTCATCTTTTTGTCATTTTAATGGGAGGAGTGCTGTTGGGTTCTCATCTTGGATACAGGTTTGTGCGCTCGCCCTCACCTCTCTCAGGGACAGGCCCTGCTCCCATTTTCTCTCTCACCCCATCCATGCACCCCCCCCCCCATGCCTCGTGTTGCCCCCTGTATCCCCCTGCTCTTCAGCCACAGGCCCTGTATCCCATCCCCACCCCCACAGGCCCTGTATATTCTTCTCTCCCACCCACAGGCCCTGTATATTCTTCTCTCCCACCCACAGGCCCTGTATATTCTTCTCTCCCACCCACAGGCCCTGTATTTCCCCCTTCCTCCCCCCACACAAACCCTGCCGTCCATGCTCACCCTGAGGAAGTAGCCCCTGATTGGACAAACTAGGAACAGCTGGAAGCTCTCACTGTATCGATGGGAAAAGCCTGAGAGGCTCTTAGATTCCACGGAATCCCGTCTGGGAACTCTGGGTCGAATTACTGTGGGGCCAAACTCAGATTGGAAGCAAAAACTGACAGTCGGTAAAACTCATTTCTAATGATTTAGTGGTATTTGAAAAGATGCCATTGTCAGTTGTGTAAATATGAACAATAATAAGAAATACCCACTATGTTAGAGGGTAGAGCTGTCTCCATACTGATCCTGATAGACTGAATTCTCAGCTGTTGTAATGATGTGTCAGTGTTAGTGCAGACCTGGGGCAGTCTGAACAGTCAGAACCATTCATACTGTGACCTTCACCGGTTTTATCTCACACTGCAGTCTGATTGAAGGATTTTATAAACACTGAGTCTCCTTACAGAAAGGCCAAAGATCTCCTATTTGTACAGACTCACTAGCTTATTGAGGTATAAGTCAGGTAGGGAATAAACCAATTTGTATATAGCAAGTTATCATGAACCATGACGAAATGATCTACTTTGGTGGTGTTTGAGGAATAAATATTGATCAGAATACCAAAGAGAACCTTCCACCCTTTCCCTAAATGGTGCCCTGGAGATGTGAGGTTCAGTTTAGCACCAAAGCCACAACAGTGTAGCACTTCCTCAGCACTGCCCTGGCTTATATATCCCAGTCTTTGGAGTGGGACTTGAACCTTTCTGACTCCAAAGTGAGCGCTGCTAACTGAGCTGTGGCTGACTAAACAATCTTTGAGCTGCCGGTGATACCTTCACCAATAAATGGGGAACTCAAGATAATTTACCCCAAAAATGGTGAGAATGTGGAACCCAAGCACATGCAACTGCTGAGGCAAATCTTGTTGCATTCAAGGGGAATCTAAATAAAGACATGAGGGAGAAAGGGATAGGAGGATATATAGATAGGGCAGTAGGGATGGATGAAAGTTTCTACAATCACCCTGATGTAATGAATTCTATGTTCCTACCACTCTCTGGATTAACATTTCTCTCCCCTCTAATTCTCCCACCAGTTAGGTTAAATCCAAGCTCCCTGATTTTTGACTCCTATTTACTCTAAGCACTTCATAATTTTATACACGTTAATCAGTCACCCTTCTGCTCCCTCCTTTTCAAGGAAAATAACCTCAGCCATTCCAATCTTTCCTCACTACTAAAGTTTTGTGATCCTGATAACAGCTTTGTAAATCTGTTTATTGCTCTAAACTTCAGTCACATCTTTCCTGGAATGTGATGACTAGAATTGTATGCAGCATTCCAGCTGTGCTCTTATCGCCACTGTTTTACAGTCTTTAAATGTATTTGCTTATGGGATGTGGGTGTCACTGGTTAAACCAGCATGTAGACCAGCAAGGAAAGGTAAGGCAGATGAACTGGGCGGCACGGTAGCACAGTGGTTAGCACTGCTGCTTCACAGCTCCAGGGTCCTGGGTTCGATTCCCGGCTCGGGTCACTGCCTGTGTGGAGTTTGCACATTCTCCTCATGTCTGCGTGGGTTTTCTCCGGGTGCTCCGGTTTCCTCCCACAGTCCAAAGATGTGCGGGTTAGGTTCATTGGCTATGCTAAAATTGCCCCTTAGTGTCCTGGAATGTGTAGGTTAGAGGGATTAGCAGGTAAAATGTGTAGGGATATGGGGATAGGGTCTGGGTGGGATTGTGTTCGGTGCAGACTCGATGGGCCGAAGGGCCTGTTTCTGCACTGTAGGTTTCTATGGTTCTAACTTAGAGCTTGGATTAGTACGTATAACTATGAGGTTGTAGCTATTACAGAGACTTGGTTGAGAGAGGGACAAGACTAGCAGCCAAAGTCAACCAGGGTAAGAGTGAGGCCATGTTCTTTGGGAACTGGGCTGACAAATCCTTTGTCCCCTTCACTGTCAGGGCAGACTACCTGAAGGTGCTGCGGATATGGTTTGGAGTGGCAGGGGCATGCGCCAAAAACTGGGACGAGCGCATCACAAAAGCAAAAACTGGGCTTGTGGGAGCCACGCTCCCTCTCCATCACCAGAACATAGAACATTACAGTGCAGAACAGGCCCTTCGGCCCACGATGTTGCGCCGACCAGTTACAAAAACAATGACCCACTAGCCTAAACCAATCCCTTTTCATCCATAAACCTATCCACAGATCTCTTAAACGCCCCCAAACTAGGCGCATTTACAACTGCAGCTGGCAGGGCATTCCAGTCCCTCACCACCCTCTGGGTAAAGAACCTACCCCTGACATCAGTCCTATAACTACCCCCCCTTAATTTAAAGCCATGCCCCCTCGTGCTAGCTTTCTCCATCCTAGGAAAAAGGCTAGAAAGAACCTGGTGATTCGATGCGAGATGCTGTCTGTGTTGTTGTACATGGTGCAGGGGTGGCCTATCCCCAAACCCTGCGCTGCAGCAGTGACACGGGCCATCTTCAAGTTTATCTGGAGATCAAGGATGGGTTGTATCCGGAGGGAGGCGATGTACAAATCTCCAGAGAATGGAGGGAAAAACATTCCCAACGCCGCCCTCATCCTGATGGCCACCTTTGTGTGCGGCTGCATCAAGCTGTGAGTAGATCCTCGGTACACCAACAGCAAGTGCCACTATTTATTGAGGTTCTACCTGTCCCCAGTGTTACGAAGGATGGGTCTGGCCACACTGCCGCGGAACGCTCCGAGTAGTTGGACCGTACCGCAGCACCTGTCCTTCGTGGAGGAAATTTTCCGCAAAGACACCTTTGACCACACGGCGATTAAGCAGTGGTCAGCGCGTAACGTCCTTGGGGCCCTGAGAGAAAAGGAGACGGCGGATCCTGTCGGACGGTTCCCTGAGCAGACTGTCAGTGTCATCTGGCAGTGTCTGATTGCAGAGCCCTTGGCGATGATCTTTGCGTCGTCAATGGAGACGGGAGAGGTTCCGGAAGATTGGAGGATTGCGGATGTAGTCCCTATTTTCAAGAAAGGGAACAGAGATAGCCCGGGAAATTACCGCCCGGTGAGTCTGACCTCAGTGGTTGGTAAGCTGATGGAGAGGCTTCTGAGGGACAAGATTTACGAGCATTTGGAGAGGTTTGACATGATCAGGAATAGTCAGCATGGATTTGTCAAGGGCAGGTCGTGCCTTACGAGCCTAGTTGAGTTCTTCGATAATGTGACTGAACACATTGACGAAGGAAGTGCCGTGGACGTAGTGTACATGGACTTCAGCAAGGCTTTTGATAAGGTCCCCCATGCAAGACTTCTTGAGAAGGTGAGAGGGCATGGGATCCAAGGGCCTTTGGCCTTGTGGATCCAGAACTGGCTTGCCTGCAGAAGGCAGAGAGTGGTTGTGGATGGGTCTTTTTCTGAATGGAGGTCAGTCACCAGTGGGGTGCCCCAGGGATCTGTTCTGGGACCCTTGTTGTTTGTCATTTTCATAAATGACCTGGATGAGGAAGTGGAGGGATGGGTTAGCAAGTTCGCTGATGACACACGAAGGTCGGCGGTGTTGTGGATGGTCTGGAAGGATGTCAAAAGTTGCAGCAGGACATAGATAGGATGCAGGAATGGGCGGAGAAGTGGCAGATGGACTTCAACGCGGATAAATGTGTAGTAGTCCATTTCGGCAGAACTAACGGGATGAACGAGTACACTATTAAGGGCAGGGGTCTTAGTAGCGTTGAAGAGCAGAAGGATCTCGGGGTCCGGGTTCACAGGACTCTTAAATCGGCCTCGCAGGTGGAGGAGGTGGTCAAGAAGGCGTATGGTGTACTGGCCTTCATTAATCGAGGGATTGAGTTTAGGAGTCGGGAGGTAATGCTGCAACTTTACAGGACCCTTGTCAGGCCTCATTTGGAGTACTGTGCGCAGTTCTGGTCGCCTCACTATAGGAAAGACGTAGAAGCTATTGAAAGGGTGCAGAGGAGATTTACAAGGATGTTGCCTGGACTGGGAGGCATGCCTTATGAAGATAGGTTGAGGGAGCTGGGACTCTTTTCTCTGGAGAGGCGAAGGTTGAGAGGCGACCTGATAGAAGTTTATAAAATGTTGAGAGGAATAGATAGGGTGGACTCTCAGAGGCTATTTCCCCGGGTTGAAATGGTCGCTACGAGAGGACACAGATTTAAGGTGCGGGGAGGGAAGTACAGAGGTGATGTTAGGGGTAAGTTTTTCACTCAGCGGGTAGTGAGTGATTGGAATTGGCTGCCGTCGTCGGTGGTGGAGGCGAACTCGCTGGGGTCTTTTAAAAGACTTCTGGATGAGTATATGGGGTTTAATGGGATTGGGGGTTATAGATAGGTCTATAGATTGGTGGGGTTGATGCGATCGGCGCAACTCTTGGGCCGAAGGGCCTGTTTGTGCTGTAATGTTCTATGTTCTATGTTCCACCTGGGGGCGGTGATAGGAAAAAGCTGGTTGAACTGGGGAGGGTGGGTGGGGGTTGCTAGAAGTGTTTATTAGTGAAAGATGAGCCCCTCACTCCCAATGTTTGGGTGTATTAGGAGTGTTATCCTGGGTTGTGACAGCACTGAGAGTCCTGAAAGACTGGGAGCCCAGCTCCTGAAGCTCCTTTTGATATTGATTTTTTTGATCTGATTTCATTTATTATTGTCACATGTACTAATATAAAGTGAAAAGTATTGTTTCTTGCTAGCTATACAGACAAAGCATAGAGAAGAAAACAAGACAGTGCAGAATTTAGTGTTACAGGCATAGCGAGGGTGTAGAGAAAGATCAACTTAATGCAAGGTAAGTCCATTCAAAAGTCTGACAGCAGCAGGGAAGAAGCTGTTCTTGAATCGGTTGGTACGGGACCTCAGACTTTTCCCGACAGAAGAAGGTGGAAGAGAGAATATCCATGGGTGTTTGATTATATTGACTGCTTGTCAAGGCAGCAGGAAATATAGACAGTCAAAGGATGGGAGGTTGGTCCTCACTGCCCTCTCCCCACCTCCCTCTCAGGGAGATTCTTAGTTGGAAACAGACCAGAGCTGGACAGGTGTGCCTGACAATAGGCAAACCCCACTCTGAATCAGGCGGGTTAGACAGTGCAGCATTCTTTCAGATCACTTTGGTCCCTACAATGAGCCCCAAGTTATTCCTGAGCCTAAATTCACAGGATTGGTGGGATTTTTTAAAAATTCATTTTTGGGACATGGGTATCACTGGCCAGCCAGCATCTATTACCCATCCCCAGCGATTGATATGACTGAGTGGCTTGCTAGGCCAAAGGGGAACTGAGAGTCAACCACAATGCTGTGGGCCTGGAGTCACATGTAAGCCACACCAGGTAAAGCCAGCAGATTTCCTTCCCTAAAGGGCATTAGTGCACAAGATGGGTTTTTCCCAACAATTGACAATAGTTTCATGGGTTCTTAATTCCAGATATTTTTATTGAATTCAAATTCCACTATCTGCTGTGGTGGAATTTGAACCCAGATCCCCAGAACATTAGCTGAGTGTCTGGATTAATAGTCTAGCAACAATACCACTAAGCCATTGCCTCTCCCATCAAACACTGGTCTTCAGATTTGAGCTAACAAAGTTACCTACAGAATGGAAGGCTGAAGGTGACACTAATGATTGATAATATGACACGGACTCAAAGTTTGTAAATATAGGACAAAGGTGAATAAATTATCCAAACAGTTCCTTCCTGAGCCCCAGAGTTTATTCTCAGAATTGCTGTTCTTGGATTGTTTCCAGAATTAGCTCATACAAAGAAAGCAAACACGAGTCCACTCCGAATCTGTAATCAGACTGAGCAGAGAGGTGTACACACTCAACCCAACCACTGTTCGGAGATCTGGAGAGAATCAGTGATTATTCTTCTTAGATCAGAGGTGATTTCTTGGGTTTTTCAAAATTGATTTACAGATTAGTAAATAAGGAGTTCAGTGGTAACTAGAGGACACAAATTTAAGGTGAAAGTAACCAGATGGGTTGTGATGATTTGAATTGACTGCCTGAAAAAAATGATGGAAACAGATTCAACAGTAAAATTCAAAGTGAATAGTGTAAATAGATGGGGGTCATGGGTAGAGAGGTGGACTGGTGGTGTTGAGATGGCGGCGCGGGCTCGTTGGGCCGAAGGGCCTGTTTCCCGGGCTGATTTTTGTTCTTTTTTTTGTTCTAAATACTTGAAGGGAAATTTTTACAGGTCTATGAGAGAACCCTGAGCAGGAAAATGGGAATAATTAGAGTGCTGAGGGATTATCCTATATTTTCTTTTTTCATTCAAGGGATGTAGGCTTGGATGGATGGCATAGTGGTTAGCATTGGTTGATGATTGACGAAGGACAAGCCGTTGATGTTGTCTATATGGATTTCAGTAAGGCGTTTGACAAGGTCCCTCACGGTAGGCTGATAGAAAAGGTGAAGGCTCATGGGATACAAGGCCAGGTATGTAGATGGGTGGAGAACTGGCTTGGGAGGAGGAGACAGCAGGTAGTAGTGGAAAGCTCCTTTTCCAATTGGAGGTCTGTCACCAGTGGGGTGCCGCAGGGCTCGGTACTAGGACCTCTACTATCTGTAGTATATATTAATGACTTGGAAGAGGGGGTAGGTGGTGTGATCAGCAAATTTGCTGATGATACTAAGATGATTGGATTGGCAGGTACTGAGGAGCAGTGCCTGGCAATGCAACAGGACATAGACAGGCTGGTAGATTGGGTAGATTGGGCAGATAGATGGCAAATGGAATTTAATCCGGAGAAATGCGAGGTGATGCACTTTGGCCGGAATAATGTGGAGGGGAGTTATACGATAAAAGGTAGAACTATCTGGAGTATAGATACGCAGAGAGACCTGGGGGTGCAAGTGCACAAGTCCCTGAAGGTGTCGGTGCAGGTGTAGAATGTGATGAGGAAAGCGTATGGTATGTTAGCCTTCATAGGAAGGGGTATAGAATATAAGAGTAGGAGTCTGATGTTGCAGTTGTATAGAACGTTGGTTAGGCCTCACCTGGAGTACTGCGTCCAGTTCTGGTCGCCGTACTACCGGAAGGATGTAGAGATCCTGGAGAGAGTGCAGAGGAGATTTACCAGGATGTTGCCTGGTATGGAAGGGCTGTTTTACGAGGAAAGATTGAACGAACTTGGGCTGTTTCCCTTGAGAGACGTCGGCTGAGGGGGGATTTAATAGAGGTTTATAAGATTATGAAGGGGATAGATAGAGTAAATGGTGGTAAGCTTTTTCCGCTATTAGAAATGGATAGAACGAGAGGTCACGGGCTTAGGGTGAGGGGGGCTAGGTATAAGACAAATATTAGAGGGCAGTTTTTCACGCAAAGGGTAGTGGGGATGTGGAATGCACTGCCGAGTAAGGTGGTGGAAGCAGGCACGCTAGGGTTGTTCAAGAGTCGCTTGGACAGCCATATGAGCGGTCTACATATAGGGGGATATAGCAGGCCTTACTAAACATTGTAGGCTTGGGGTCAGTGTTAGCCTCAGGGATATAGAGTCTTTTTAATAATGAATTTATTGTCTCCACAGGCATTTAAGTCCAGCAAGGGGCATGCGGGCGGCAGGTTGTGGTGGGCTGCTCTTGGATGTTGCTTCGGGAGTTGCCTACTGCTTCATGTCGTTGATGTGCTTAAACTGGACCATCTCGAGGGCAACATGACAGCTCAGAGACTATCTCTGTTGCTGTGCGGACACATGGATTTGGGCCTGTGTCCGTGGGAGTTTGCACGTTCTCCCCGTGGTTGCGTGGGTTTCCTCCGGGTGCTCCGGTTTCCTCCCACATCCCAAAAATGTGCTTTTAGGCTGATTGATTGGGTAACAAATTGTCCCTATATTGGACCTCCCTGATCCTCGCACATTAGGCGTAGACTAAAATCATGAATAGGTCACTGACCATGGGACGGCGGCACGGGCTCGTTAGGCTGAAGGGCCTGTTTCCCGTGCTGTGTTGTTCTTTGTTCATTGCTGCCTCACCACACCAGGGACCCAGGTTTGATTCCCAGCTTGGGGCACTGTCTGTGCAGAGTCTGCACGTTCTCCCCTTGTCTGCTTGGGTTTTCTCCGGGTGCTCTGATTTTCTCCTACAGTCCGAAAGGCATGCTGGCTAGCTACATTGGCCATACTAAATTCTCCCTCAGTATACCCAAACAGGCACCGGGGTGTGGCAACTAGGGGATTTTCACAGTAACTTCATTGCAGTGTTAACATAAGCCTACTTGTGACACAAAGAAATAAACTAAAACTTTGCTGGCTAGGCCTGTCCCTCAGGAGAGGTTGGACAGGTTGGGCCCATTTCCATTGATGTTTGAATGAATGGGCAGTGTAGAGTTTGCTGACAGGGATTAGCTCTGGGAATGGAAGGAGAAGGAGATTAATGCTTCCTCCCTCCTCCTCCTCTGCTACAATGATTGGTAGGTTTGTCCTACTTCCAATTCCTTGTCTGCACAGGGATTGACTCCATCTTGTTGAATGCAATGAAATGGTGCAAAACACAGCAACTATAGTGAGCCTCAACACTGTAAGGGCCAATCTCAGCAGTTCCAGTTTGCACAGATAACAGATAACAATTTAGAGGGTACTCCTGGTTACTAAGTAACTAGCTAGATATCTACTTCTGGCTCAATATTCCTGGGGTAATTGAAAACCATTGCGGAAGCTTTCTTGCCCCTGTATTTGGCCCATAAATTTAACATAGAATCATGGAATCCCTACCATGCAAAAGGAGGCTATTTGGCCCATCAAGCCTGCACTGGCAGCAATCCCACCCAGATCTTATCCCCATAACTCCACATATTTACCCGGCTCATTCCCCTGACACTAAGGAGGGATTCAGCATGGCCAATCCACCCAACCCGTGCATCTTTGCAGAGAAAACCAGAGCACCCGGAGGAAACCCATGCAGACCTGGGGAGAGCGTGCATACTCTACACTGACAGCAACCCAAGCCCAATATCTTAATAGATGATGGTGAAATCCCAGTTACAAACCAAGATATTGCTTGCATTGTAAATTTAACACTAATGGATTCTATGATTGGAGTAAGTATACTGCAACAATTACACTGAAAGGTCTCCCCCTATTGTTTATTATACCTAAGGAAATATTGATTTGATTTGTATAAATGATTAAGGGTGGGTTCTTCAAGATGATTAAAATGATGAAGGCATTCAACAAAATAGAAAGTGACAAACGCTCCCCTTTGCTGGAGGAATCCACGATAAGAGTATACATTATCTAAAAATTAGAACTCAGTTCTTATTGAAATTAGGAGGAACTTCTTCGCTAAAAGAGTAAGAAGTCTCACAACATCAGGTTAAAGTCCAATGATTTATTTGGTAGCACGAGCTTTCAGAGCGTTGCCCCTTCATCAGGTCAGTGAAGAATTCTGTTCACAAACATAGACGCAAACTCGATTACAAGATAGTGGTTGGAATGAGAGTCTTAACAGGTAATCAAGTCTTTACAGATGCAGACAATGTGAGTGGAGAGAGGTTTAAGCACAGGTTAAAGAGATGTGTATTGTCTCCAGCCAGGACAGCTAGTGAGATTTTGCAAACCCAGGCAAGTCATGGAAGTTACAGATAGAACATAGAACACTACAGCGCAGAACAGGCCCTTCGGCCCACGATGTTGCGCCGACCAGTTAAAAAACAATGACCCACTAACCGAAACCTTTTCGTCCATAAACCTATCCACGGATCTCTTAAACGCCCCCAAACTAGGCGCATTTACAACTGCAGCAGGCAGGGCATTCCAATCCCTCACCACCCTCTGGGTAAAGAAACTACCCCTGACATCCGTCCTATAACTAGCCCCCCCTTAATTTAAAGCCATGCCCCCTCGTGCTAGATTTCTCCATCCGAGGAAAAAGGCTATCACTATCCACCCTATCGTGGGCTGAAGGGCCTGTTCTGCGCTGTAATGTTCTAAACCTCTAATCATCTTATATGTTTCAATAAGATCCCCTCTTAGCCGCCTTATTTCTAGCGAAAACAACCCCAAATCCCTCAGTCTCTCCTCATAGGACCTCCCCTCCATACCAGGCAACATCCTGGTAAACCTCCTCTGCATCTTCTCCAAAGCCTCCATATCCTTCCTGTAATGTGGGGACCAGAACTGCACACAGCACTCCAAGTGCGGCCGCACCAGAGTTGTGTACAGTTGCAACATGACGCTGTGACTCCTAAATTCAATCCCCCTACCAATAAACGCCAAGACACCGTATGCCTTCTTAACAACCTTATCTACTTGATTCCCAACTTTCAGGGATCTATGTACACATACACCTAGATCCCTCTGCTCCTCCACACTATTCAAAGTCCTCCCGTTAGCCCTATACTCAACACATCTGTTATTCCAACCAAAGTGAATTACCTCACACTTCTCCGCGTTAAACTCCATCCGCCACCTCTCGGCCCAGCTCTGCAACCTGTCTAAGTCTCCCTGCAAACTATGACACCCTTCCTCACAATCTACCACACCTCCGACTTTGGTGTCATCAGCAAATTTACTAATCCACCCAACTATACCCTCATCCAGATCATTAATAAAAATTACAAACAGCAGTGACCCCAAAACAGATCCCTGAGGCACACCACTTGTAACCGAACTCCATGACGAATATTTACCATCAACCACCACCCTCTGTCTCCTATCTGCTAGCCAATTCCTGATCCAATTACCTAGATTACCTTCAATCCCATACATCTGCATTTTCTGCAGAAGCCTATCATGGTGAACCTTATCAAACGCCTTACTAAAATCCATATATACCACGTCAACTGCCTTACCCCCATCCACCTCTTTGGTCACTTTCTCAAAAAACTCAATAAGGTTAGTAAGGCATGACCTACCCGCTACAAAACCATGCTGACTATCTCCAATCAATTCATTACTCTTCAAATAACTATAAATCCTATCCCTAATAATTTTTTCTAAAACCTTGCCCACAACAGAAGTGAGACTCACCGGTCTATAATTCCCGGGGAAGTCTCTGTTCCCCTTCTTAAACAATGGGACAACATTCGCTATCCTCCAATCTTCCGGTACTATACCAGAGACCAACGACGACCTGAAGATCAGAGCCAGAGGCTCTGCAATCACCTCTCTTGCCTCCCAGAGAATCGTAGGGTAAATCCCATCCGGGCCAGGGGACTTATCTATTTTCAAACCCTCAAGAATATCCAGTACATCCCCCTTATCAACTGCAATACTGTCTATTTTACACCCCTGCAACCCAGTGTCCTCCTCAGCTATATTCATGTCCCCCTGTGTGAACACCGAACAGAAATATTGGTTCAATGCCTCACCAATCTCTTCTGGTTCCACACACAACTTCCCTCTGCTGTCTGTAACTGGCCCTAATCTTGCCCTAACCAACCTTCTGTTCTTGACATACCTATAGAACGCCTTAGGATTCTCCTTAATCCTGTCAGCCAAAGTCTTCTCGTGTCCTCTTTTAGCCCTTCTTAACTCACTCTTCAACTCCCTCCTAGCCAATCTAAAGCTTTCTAGTGTACTACCTGAATCCTCAAGTCTCATCCGAACATAAGCCTCCTTTTTCTTTTTAACCAACGAATCAACTTTTTTAGTGCACCACGGTTCCCTAGCCCTAACAATTCCTCCAGATAGTGTGACATGAACCCAAGATCCCGGTTGAGGCCGTCATTATGCGTGCAGAGCTTGGCTATCAGTTTCTGTTCAGCGGTTCTGCATTGTCTTGTGTCGTGAAGTGTCATCCAGACACATGGAACAACTATGGGGAACAAATTTGCACTTCAATATATCAACTTCTTCATGCACAGGTTCAAACAATACTTCTTGTCTTCTATCAGGAGAGGCCTGATGGAAGTCTACAAGATTATGAAAGGTATGGACAGAGTGGATAGTCAGAAGCTTTTTCCCAGGGTGGAAGAGTCAATTATTAGGGGGCACAGGGTTTAAGGTGCGAGGGGCAAGGTTTAAAAGAGATGTACAAGGCAGTTTTTTTTATACAGAAAGTGGTGGTGCCTGGAACTCGTTGCTGGGGGAAGTACTGGAAGTAGATAAGGTAGTGACTTAAGGAACATCTTGACAAGTACATGAATGAGATGGGAATAGAGGGATATGGTCCCCAGAAGGATAGGGGGTTTTAGTTAAGTCGGGCAGATTGGTCGGTGCAGGCTTGGAGGGCCGATGGGCCTGTTCCTGTGTTGTAATTTTCTTTGTTTTTTGTTCTTCACCACATAGGATCTTCAACCAATGCAATACACTAGATACATTGATGACATTTTCTTCCTTTGAACTCATGGCAAACAATCACTGAAACAACAATATGATGACATCAACAAGTTCTATCCCACCATCAGACTCACCATGGACTATTCTCCAGAATCGGTTGCATTCTCGGACACACGCATCTCCATCAAGGACAGTTACCTCAGCACCTCACTATACCGCAAGCCCACGGATAACCTCACGACGCTCCACTTTTCCAGTTTCCACCCTAAACATGTTAAAAGAAGCCATTCCCTATGAACAAGCCCTTTATATACACAGGATCTATTCAGATGAGAGGGATCACAACAGACACCTACAGATACTGAAAGATGCGCTTGTGAGGACAGAGTACGACGCTCAACCCATTGATCGACAGTTCCAACGTGCCACAGTGAAAAACCGACCTCTTCAGAAGGCAAACACGGGACACAGTGGACAGCGTACACTGAGTTGCGCCGATCACATCAACCCCACCAATCTACAGACCTATCTATAACCTCCAATCCCATTAAACCCCATATACTCATCCAGAAGTCTTTTAAAAGACCCCAGCGAGTTCGCCTCCACCACCGATGTTGGACTTCAATCGGAGCTTTCAATACTGGGAGAAGAATTTATTGGGTAAATAAAGGGATGGTAGAAAAAAGGCAAGTAAATGGAGTTAAAATTGAGATCAATCATGATTTGATTAAACAGCAGAACAGCCTTCTGCTCCTATAGTAATATGGCCAACTCCCTGCCACTGGACACTGAGTAATAAACCATTTTTGTTGCTGTCGTTCAGAGGGAATTCACAAAGTCACATCAGTTCCATTGATAACCAGCTGGGCCGAGTGAAATCCAGGGTCCATTAGTAAAAACATCACATGCAAAGTTCATCCTCCTGGTTAACTCTGCCAGGTCATCACAGATGTCACATCTAAAGGAGCAGAGTAGTTGAAAAGTTTGATTGGTCAGTTGAGTTGGTTATATACCCTGACAAGACTGATTTTGATGTTTTGGAGCTAAGTACAATAAAGAAGCATCCTTAACATTGAGGACGTTATAAACGTAGAAACATAGCAGCAGGAGGAGGCCATTCGGCCCTTCCAGCCTGCTCCGCCATTCATTATGATCATGGCTGATCATCCAACTCAATAGCCTAATCCTGCTTTTTCCCTTTGATCCCATTCGCTCCAACAGCTATATCCAAAGGCAAATAAAACATTTTTTAAAATTAAATATCGAGAAATGTGTACTCAAGTTTCCATCTTGATGACCCAGAAAACATGAAATTATTATTAGCAATTTTTCTCATCGGAATCTTCCGGATGGATACTTGGTCCATCGAATCTGCACCAACCACAATCCTACCTAAGCCCTATTCCCGTAACTCTATATGTTTACCCAACTAATCCCCCTGACACTAGGGTCAATTTAGCATGGCCAATCAACCTAACCTGCACATCTTTGGATCTTGGGAGGAAACCTGAGCATCTGGAGGAAATCCACGCAGACATGGGAAGAACGTGCAACTCCACACAGACAGTGATCTGAGGCCGGAATTGAACCCAGGTCCCTAGCACAATGAGGCAGCAGCGTTTACCACTGTGCAGGGTTCCCTGCATGCCTTGTGTCATCATTCTTTGTGGGGCAACATACATCCTATAAAAAGCATGAATGAAAAAAAGAATAAGAATTGGCTATGCTAACATAAAACAAATTTAAAAAATTTAAAAGTTTATTAGTCACAAGTAAGCTTACATTAACACTGCAATGAAGTTACTATGAAAATCCCCTCGTCGTTACACTCCAGCACCTGTTCAGGTACACTGAGGGAGAATTTAGCATAGCCAATTCACCTGATCAGCACATTTTTCAGATTGTGAAAGGAAACCAGAGCACCAGGAGGAAACCCACACAGACATGGGGAGGACATACAAACTCCACACAGGCAGTGACTCAAGCTGGGAATCAAACCACAGTCCCTGGTGTTGTGAGGCAGCAGTGCTAATCACTGTACCACCATGTCACCAATGTTAGAAAATAAAGGAAATCTCCAAGATCAATTGGGTTGGTGCATGTCATCAATGATGCTTGCGACTAGAGAAAGATTGCAATTGACACAGATGGGGTCAAGAAAGTCTTCAGCAGAGGAAAAAGGCTGAAAGTGGTTCTCTCTATGCTGGATAAGTGTCTAATCCAGTTCAAGAAGCCAATCCAACAGAAACCTAGCAGCAAACTGACACGGTGAAGCCTTCCATTGTTTGCTGGAGCAGACAGAGAGAGCTAAGATTTCACCTGTTAAAAACCTGTTTAAAATAAGTTTAAAGCACTTTACTCTTTGTAGAACTGTTTAAAGCATTTATTTATTGTATTTACTGCTTTAAGAATTCTGAGGGTGTGTTGGAAAGTCATTTGTGGACCAGCCTGCTTTAAATCAGCGCCAGGTTTAAAAGGAGGCCTGGTGTAGACAGCGGGCAGCGTCTGAGCGGACAGCGGAGTGAGTTAATAGGGCTTAATATCAAAAAGGGCTTGAGGGAAAAAAGGCCAGGTGAGTTTGTTTGAAAAAAAACAAGGAAAAAAATTTTTTTCAAAACTACTACAGCAAGAAACAAGGAAAAAAAATTTTCCCCATATAAAATTACAGTGAATAATGGAGGGGCATGTGATGTGTGGTTTCTGTATGATGTGGGAACTGGTGGACCCCAAGGTCCTTCCCAGTGACCATGTCTGCAGTAAGTGCAGGTTGCTGGAGGAGCTCCAGCTCAAGGTGGATGAGCTGGCCTCTGAGCTACAGTCACTGAGGCTCATCAGGGGGAGAGAGGGTGCCCCTAGACTGGCTAAATCTAAGGGTCAGGGACAAAAGGGGGCTGCTGGGAGGAGGAAGGGGGGTGAGGAGCGGAGGCCTCAGCCTCTTAACCTGCATAACAGGTTTGAGGTTCTTGCTTCCAGTCTGGAAGAGGACGAGGCAGGAGAGGTTGGTGAGCAAACTGCACACGGTGCAGTGATGCAGCAGGACATAGGCAAAGAGAAGGGGAAAAGGAACGTAGTAGTGATTGGGGATAGTGGGGTGAAGGGTATTGACACTGTCCTTTGTTACAATGACAAAGTGCATAGAAGGGTGTGTTGTCTGCCTGGTGCTCGGGTACAGGATGTCGCAGCTGGGCTGCAGAGGAACCTGGAGTGGGAGGGTGAGAACCCGGTCGTTGTAGTACATATGGGTGCCGGCGACGTAGGCAAAGTGCGGACTGAGGATCTGGGGAGGGAGTATGAAAAGCTGGGAATGGAATTAAAAAGTAGAACCGACAAGGTGGTTATCTCTGGGCTACTGCCTGAACCGAGTGCAGACGGGCGTAGGGTTGACAGGATAAAGGAAGTGAATGGGTGGCTCAGGGATTGGTGTGGGAGAAATGGGTTCGAATTTATGGGGCATTGGCACCAGTATTGGGGTAGGTGGGACTTGTTCGGGCGGGATGGGGTTGGTCTGAATCATGCTGGGACCAGAGTGCTGGCGAATTGAGTAAAGAGGACTGTAGACAGGGCTTTAAACTAATTGGGGGGGGAGGGTGCGAGGGTAGGTGACGCTATGAGGTCTAAAGTTAAGGATAGGGTACAGGTAAGGGAAGAGGCCAAGGATGTCCCAATTGGTGGCGTTACGGCAAATAGGGTCCAGGTGAAGGCTGGGATGAAAGCGCTTTATCTGAATGCATGAAGCATTCGGAATAAAGTGGATGAGCTGGTGGCGCAGATCGACAGAAATGGACATGATCTGGTGGCCATTACAGAGACGTGGCTGCAAGGTGACAGGGACTGGGAGATGAATGTACAGGGCTATCAAGTGTTTAGGAAGGATAGGCAGGAGGAAAGAGGGGGTGGCGTAGTTCTGCTGATTAAGGATAGTATCAAGGTGGTAGCAAGGGATGATATCGGAGCCAAAGAGCAGAAAGTGGAATCATTGTGGGTGGAGATTAGGAACAGCAAAGGGAGGAAGACGCTAGTGGGTGTCGTCTATAGGCCCCCGAATAATGATCTGGAGGTGGGGCGGGCTGTTAACACGCAAATAAGTGCAGCGTGCAGGAATGGGACGGCAGTAGTTATGGGAGATTTCAATCTGCATATTGATTGGTCGACTCATGTTGGACGAGGTGGGCTCGAGGAGGAGTTCTTGGAATGCTGCAGGGATAATTTCCTTGAACAGTGTGTGTTGGAGCCGACGAGGGAGCGAGCTATCTTGGATCTGGTGCCATGTAATGAGGCGGGTAGAATTAGGGACCTTGCGGTGAAGGATCCTCTTGGAGAGAGTGATCATTGTATGGTGGAGTTTCTGGTGCAGATGGAGGAGGAGAAAGTGGGATCCCGGACACGCGTCTTTTGTTTGAATAGAGGGGAGTATGGTAGGATGAGAGAAGAATTGGCGAATGTGGACTGGGGGAGTGCGTTGGAAGGTAGGTCTGCTGAGGAGCAGTGGAGGATCTTTAAGGAGATCTTTCTTGGTGCTCAGCAGAAATTTATTCCGATGGTTAAAAAGGACAGTAGGAGGAGAGGTAATAAGCCGTGGATAACGAAGGAGGTGAAGGAAAGTGTTAAATTAAAAGCGGAGGAGTTTAGAGTAGCTAAGAGCAGTGGGCGAGAAGAGGATTGGGAAAGGTTTAAATGTCAACAAAGATTGACAAAGAAGTTGATAAAGGAGGGTAGGAGAAGCTATGAGGCTGGGCTAGCACTTAATATAAAAAAGGATAGCAAGAGTTTTTATAAATATATAAAAAGGAAGAGGCTGGCTAGGGTGAACGTTGGTCCTTTAGAGGATGAGAAAGGGGAGCTAGTGGTAGGGGATGGGGATATGGCTAAGGTCTTGAATAACTTTTTTGTTTCTGTCTTCACGGAGGAGGACGTGAATAATTTGCCGGGTGTTAGCGATGGAAAGGTGGTAGGAATAGAGGGTCTTAATGACATTACTGTTACTAGAGAGGTGATGCTCGACAGACTGGAGGGGCTGATTGTGGACAAGTCCCCAGGACCGGATGGAATGCATCCGAGGGTTCTGAAAGAAATGGCGGAGGTGATAGTGGATGCCTTGGTGGTTATTTTCCAGACGTCGCTGGATTCCAGGGAAGTGCCGGAAGATTGGAAAACGGCTAATGTTACGCCGTTGTTTAAGAAGGGTGCCAGGCAAAAGGCGGGGAATTATAGGCCGGTTAGTTTAACGTCTGTGGTAGGTAAAATGTTAGAATCCGTCATTAAGGAGGAAATAGCGAGGCATCTTGAGGGGAATTGCTTGATTGGGCGGACGCAACACGGTTTCATTAAAGGGAAGTCGTGTCTGACAAATTTACTGGAGTTCTATGAGGATGTGTCTAGGGCAGTGGATAGAGGAGAGCCGGTGGATGTGGTCTTTCTGGATTTTCAGAAGGCGTTTGACAAGGTACCTCACAAGAGGTTATTGCAGAAGGTCAGGGGACATGGAGTTGGGGGTAGGGTGTTAGCGTGGATAGAGGATTGGTTGTCAAATAGGAGGCAGAGAGTGGGGGTCAATGGATGCTATTCGGATTGGCGGTTGGTGACTAGTGGGGTGCCCCAGGGGTCGGTGCTGGGGCCTCAGCTATTTACCATTTATATAGATGATCTGGAGGAGGGAACCGAGTGCAGGGTGTCGAAATTTGCTGAAGACACCAAGATTGGGGGAAAGGCAAATTGTGCGGAGGGTGTGGAGAGTCTGCAGAAGGATCTAGATAGGCTGGGCGAATGGGCCAGGAAATGGCAAATGGAATTTAATGTTGGCAAGTGTGAGGTGGTCCACTTTGGTAGGAGGAATGGTAGGAAGGACTATTACTTACGTGGCGAAAAACTGCAGCAGGCGACGGTGCAGAGGGACCTCGGGGTCCTTGTGCATGAGTCGCAAAAACCCAGCTTGCATGTGCAGCAGGTGGTCAGGAAGGCGAATGGGATGCTGGCCTTCATAGCGAGGGGGATTGAATATAAAAATAGGGAGGTCTTGCTGCAGCTGTATAGGGCATTGGTGAGGCCGCAGCTGGAGTACTGTGTGCAGTTTTGGGCGCCGCACCTGCGCAAGGATATTTTGGCCTGGAGGGAGTGCAGAGGAGGTTTACTAGGCTGATACCGGAGTTGAGGGGATTGAGCTATGAGGAGAGGCTGAATAAACTAGGCTTGTACTCGTTAGAGTTTAGAAGAATGAGGGGAGATCTCATTGAGACGTATAAGATGATGAATGGGATGGATAGGATAGAGGTGGAGAGACTCTTCCCGCTCAGAAAGGACAGTAGGACTAGGGGGCACAGCCTCAAGATAAAGGAGAGGCGGTTTAGAACAGAGTTGAGGAGGAACTTCTTCACTCAAAGGGTGGTGAATCTCTGGAATTCTCTGCCCGTTGAAGTGGTGGAGGCTGCCTCGCTAAATATTTTTAAGAAGCGGGTTGATGGGTTTTTAATAAGAGAAGGGATTAAGAGTTATGGGGAGAGGGCGGGAAGGTGGAACTGAGCCACGACAGATCAGCCATGATCTTATTGAATGGCGGGGCAGGCTCGAAGGGCCAGATGGCCTACTCCTGCTCCTATTTCTTATGTTCTTATTGTAACACATGCATCTGACTGGATTCAAAAAGCTAGCAAACCTTTCTAAGGCACATTTAAAATCTACACACAATCCAAGGTCCCTATCTGCTTCAAGAAGATGATCATCATCCCAGGACCTATGAAAATCCAGGCAGCATGCCTTAATGACTATCGGCCAGTGGCTCTGACATCCATCATTATGAAATGTTTCAAAAGGCTAGTCATGGCACAAATCAATTCCAGCCTCTCAGGCTATGCGGATCCACTACAGTTCACCTACTGCCGCAACAGGTCCACAGCAGATGCCATCTCCCTGGCCCTGCACTCAACCCTGGAATACCTAGATAACAAGGACACCTTTGTCAGACTCCTATTTATTGACTATAGCTCAGCCTTCAACACCATTATTCCCGCAAAACTTACCTCCAAACTCTGTGGTCTGGACCTCGGCACCTCCCTCGGTGACTGGATCTGAACTTCTTAATCCACAGACCACAAGCAGTAAGGACAGGCAACAATACCTCCTTCACGATGATCCTCAACACCCATACCCCACAAAGCTGTGTTCTCACCCCCTACTATACTCCTTATACACCTATGACTGTGTGGCCAAATTCCCCTCCAATTCGATTTTCAAATTTGCTGCTGACACCACTAGTGAGTCGGATCTCAAACAATGATGAGTACAGGAATGACAATCTGGTGAATTGGTGAGGAAACAGTGATCTCTCCCTCAATGTCAACAAAACGAAGGAATTGTCATGTCTTCAGGAAGCATAAAGGAGACATACCCCTGTCTACATCAGCGGGGATGAAGTAGAAAGGGCCGAAGCTTCAAGTTTTTAGGTGTCCAGATCCCCAACTAGTCCTGGTCCCCCCCATGCCGACGCTATAGTTAACAAAGCCCACCAATGCCTCTACTCTCTCAGGAGACTAAGGAAATTTGGCACGTCAGCTACGACTCTCACCAACTTTTACAAATGCATCATAGAACTCTTTCTTTCTGGTTGTATCACAGCTTGGTATGGATCCTGCTCTGCTCAAGATCTTCCAAAGGTCGTGAATGTCCATCATTCAAACCAACCATCCATCCACTGACTCTAAACTTTCCGCTGCCGTGGCAAAGCAGCCAGCATAACTAAGGACCTCACACACCCCAGACATTCTCTCTTCCACCTTGTTCTGTAGGGAAAAAGATATAAAACTCTGAGGTCATGTATCAACCAACTCAATAACTGCTTCTTCCCTGCTGCTGTCAGACTTTTGAATGGACTTACCTTGCATTAAGTTGATCTTTCTCTACACCCTAGCTATGCCTGTAACATTATATTCTGCACTCTCTCGTTTCCTTCTCTATGAATGGTATGCTTTGTCTGTATAGCACGCAAGAAACAATACTTTTCACTGTATGTTAATATATATGTAGGTGACATGGTAGCACAGTGGTTAGCACTACTGCTTCACAGCTCCAGGGATCTGGGATTGATTCCCAGCTTGGGTCACTGGCTGTGTGGAGTTTGCACATTCTCCTCGTGTCTGTGTGGGTTTCCTCTGGGTCCTCCAGTTTCCTCCTACAGTCCAAAGATGTGTGGGTTAGGTTGACTGACCATGCTAAAATTGTCCCCTAGTGTCCTGTGATGTGTAGGTTAGAGGGATTAGTGGGTAAGTATATAGGGTATGTGCGGGTAGAGCGTTGGTTAGATTGTGGTCGGTGCAGACTCAGTGGGCTAAATGGCCTCTTTCTGCACTGTAGGAATTCTATGTGACAATAACAAATCGAATTAAACATCAAGGACATTTAAGGACAAGTGTTATTTCACCTTTTTTGATTGGACTCTAACTCCCCTTATTTCTGATGAGTGTGTGTATCTGTTTGTATATGTCTGTATGTAATAAATCAAATCAAAATGTATGAGTTTGTCTTTGTATTTGCCTCTGTGTATGTACATGTGTCTTTGTGTATGTTTCTGTTTGCGTCTGTGTCAGAGAGTGTCTGTATATTTATATGTCTCTGTGTATGTATGTTTCTGTTTGTGGGTGTGTATGTATGTTTCTTTGTGTGCGTGCCTGTCTATCTGCATATGTCTATTTCTCTATGTTTGTGCGTGTCTGTTTCTATAAGTGTCTGTATGTTTCTGTGTGTATCTGTGTTTATATATACAAAGAACAGTACAGCACGGGAGAGGGCCCTTTGGCCCTCCAAGCCTGCACCGATCACACTGACCAATCTCAACCAACTGTTTGCCTCCCTCTATTCCCTGAGTGTTCACGTGTCTATCTAGATAAGTCTTAAATGTCACTAATATATCTGCCTCAATCACCTCACTTGGCAATGCACCCCAAGACCTCACCCCCCTCTGTGTAACAAAAACTTCCCCTGCATATCTCCACTGAACCTTTCCCCCTTTTATCTTGAAATTGTGTCCCCTTGCAACTGTCATTTCTGCCTTTGCAAAGCTTCCAACTGTTCACTCTATCTAAAGGTATAAGTTAAGGCTTATTAGTCACAGGTAAGGCTTACATTAACACTGCAATGAAGTTACTGTGAAATTCCCCTAGTCACCACAGTCTGGTGCCTGTTCGGATCGATGCACGCGCCAGCACGTCTTTCAGAATGTGAGTGGAAGCTGGGGGAAACCCACACAGGGAGAACATGCAAACTCCACACAGACAGTGACCCAAGCTGGGAATTGAACCTGGGTTCCTGGCGCTGTCAGGCAACAGTGCTAACCCACTGTGCTGCCCGCATATATACCCCTCATAATTTTACAAACTTCTATCAGGTCGCCCCTCAGCTCCTTTTCAGGAAGAACAGACCCAGTTTATTCAATCTCTACTTGTAGCTAATACCCTCCATACTAGGCAACAGTCTGGTAAATCTTTTCTGTACTCTCCCCAGAGCCTCCACATTCTGTTTCCATATATGTATGTTTCTGTGTTGCTGTGTGTATGTCTGTGTCTTTTTGTATGTGTGTGACTATATGTATTTGTGTATGTACAACAGGAATGTACCACACTTCGGGACATCCTTTCTTGCAGCGTATCAGGTAGACAACGTTGGCCGAGTTGCAAGAATATACTATGTACCTGGTGGATGTACTTGTCAATCGACAGTTCCGACATTCCACAGCGAAAAACTGCACCGACCTCCTCAGAAAACAAACAGGAGGCACGGTGGACAGAGTACCCTTCATCGTCTAGTACTTCCTTGGAGCAGAGAAGCTACGACATCTTCATCGGAGCCTTCAACATGTCATTGATGAAGGCCATCCTTGTCTTGCCAAGGCCATCCCCACACCCCCACTTCTTGCCTTCAAACAACTGCACACCCTCAAACAGACCATTGTCTGTAGCAAATGACCCAGCCTTCAGGAGAATGGTGACTACAACACCACACAACCCTGCCACAACAACCTCTGAAAGATGTGCCGATCATAGATACGGATGCCATCATCTCACGTGAGAACACCATCCACCAGGTACATGGTGCATACTCTTGCAACTCAGAGTTGCGGAGCAGAAACTGATAGCCAAGTTCGGCAGACATAAGAATGGCCTCAACCAGGATTTTAGGTGCATGTCACACTGTGTAACATAGAACATAGAACACTACAGCATAAACAGGCCCTTCGGCCCATGAGTTGCGCCGATCACATCAACACCTACCAACCTACAGACCTATCTATAACCCTCAATCTCATTAAACCCCATATACTCATCCAGAAGTCTTTTAAAAGACCCCAGTGAGTTCGCCTCCACCACCACTGACGGCAGCCGATTCCATTCACTCACCACCCTCTGAGTGAAAAACTTACCCCTAACATCACTTCTGAACTTCCCTCCTTGCACCTTAAATCTGTGTCCTCTCATAGCAACCATTTCAACCTGGGGAAATAGCCTCTGAGAGTCCACCCTATCTATTCCTCTCAACATTTTGTAAACTTCTATCAGGTCGCCTCTCAACCTTCGTCTCTCCAGGGAAAAGAGTCCCAGCTCCCTTAACCTAACTTCATAAGGCATGCCTCCCAGTCCAGGCAACATCCTTGTAAGTCTCCTCTGTACCCTCTCAATAGCTTCTACATCTTTCCTATAGGAGGCGACCAGAACTGCGCACAATACTCTAAATGAGGCCTGACAAGGGTCTTATAAATTTGCAGCATTACCTCCCGACTCCTAAACTCAATCCCTCGATTAATGAAGGCCAGTACACCATACGCCTTCTTGACCACCTCCTCCACCTGCAAGGCTGATTTAAGAGTCCTGTGGACCCGGACCCCTAGATCCTTCTGCTCTTCAACACTTATGGCATTTAATCCTGACAAATGCGAGGTGGTGCATTTTGGACGGAATAATGCAGAGAGGAGCTATGTGATTGAAGGGAGGCCGATTAGGAGTATAGACATACAGAGGGACCTGGGAGTGCAGGTTCACAAATCCATGAAGGTTGCGTCACAAGTGGAGAAGGTTGTTAGGAAGGCTTATGGGATAGAACCCTACAGTGCAGAAACAGGCCCTTCGGCCCATCGAGTCTGCACCGAACACAATCCCACCCAGACCCTATCCCCATATCCCTACACATTTACCTGCTAATCCCTCTAACCTACACATCCCAGGACATTAAGGGGCAATTTTAGCATAGCCAATGAACCTAACCCGCACATCTTTGGATGTTGGCCTTTATAGGAAGGGGCATAGAGTATAAAAGCTGCTGTCTAATGCTTCAGTTGTACAGAACGTTGGTTAGACCACATTTGGAGTACTGCATCCAGTTCTGGTCACCTTACTACCAGAAGGACGTGGAGTCTCTGGAAAGGGTGCAGAGGAGGTTTACCAGGATGTTGCCTGGCATGGGGGGACTGGGTTACGAGGAGAGGTTGAAGAAACTGGGACTATTCTCCTTGGAAAGGCGGAGATTGAGAGGGGACATGATAGAAGTATATAAGATAATGAAGGGAATGGATAGAGTTAATAGTGAGAGACTGCTCCCTAGACTGGATACGAACACGAGAGGTCATCATTTAAGGGTGAGGGGGGAGAGGTATAATTTGGAGGTGAGAAGAAGGTTCTTTACGCTGAGAGTTGTGGGGGTCTGGAACGCGCTACCGAGTAGGGTGGTGGAGGCAGGAATGTTGGACTCGTTTAAGATGCAGTTAGATAGGCACATGAGTGAAACGAGAATGGAGGGATATGGTAGGGGATATTAAATAGGGTTAAACCTCGGGAGACACCGGAAAGGCAGGCTGAAGATTAATATTTTTGACTTATTCCACAGGTGGAGGTCCACCTCGTGTCAAACGAGGGGCATTCACACGGTGGGTCGAGCGTGGGCTGCTCTTGGAAGTTCCAGGAGTGGCCTAGTACTTCATGTCGGTGTGTGTGCTTGATCCTGGACCGGTAGATGGGCGCCGCAACAGCTCAGTGACTAGCACTGCTGGCTGTGCAGGCACATGGATTTGGGCCTGTGTCTGTGGGAGTTTGCGCATTCTCCCTGTGGTTGCGTGGGTTTCCTCCGGGCGCTCCGGTTTCCTCCCACACCCCAAAAATGTGCTCTTAGGCTAATCGGTTTTTACCAAATTGACACCATTTCTTCCCTGAATCTGACTGAGTAGGGTTCCATTCATAGATATGCAGGGTAGAATAGGTGTAGGGTGATGTGGCAGCGCGGGCTCGTTGGGCCGAAGGGCCTGTTTCCCGTGCTGGATTGTTCTTTGTTTTGTACTACTCAGACTCCTGCCCTTGATAGTGTACTCGTTCATCCCGTTGGTTCTGCCAAAATGGACTACACTTTTATCCGCGTTGAAGTCCATCTGCCACTTCTCTGCCCAGTCCTGCATCCTATCTATGTCCTGCTGCAACTTTTGCCATCCTTCCAGACCATCCACAACACCACCCACCTTAGTGTCATCAGCGAACTTACTGACCCATCTCTCCACTTCCTCATCCAGGTCATTTATAAAAATGACAAACAACAAGGGTCCCAGAATAGATCCTTGAGGCACTCTGCTGGTAACCTTCATGACTTGCCTGGGTTTGCAAAATCTCACTAACTGTCCTGTCTGGAGACAATATAATACACATCTCTTTAACCTGTGCTTAACACTCTCTCCACTCACATTGTCTGTACCCTTAAAAGTTGATTACCTGTAAAGACTCGCATTCCAACCATTATTTTGTAAATTGAGTTTGTGTCTTGATATGCCCTGTTTGTGAACAGAACTCCCACTCACCTGACGAAGCAACAGCACTCCGAAAGCTAGTGGCTTTTGCTACCAAATAAATCTGTTGGACTTTAACCTGGTGTTGTGAGTCTTTTTACTGTGTTCCTCCCACAGTCCAGAGGTGTGTAGGTGAGGTGGATTGGCTATGCCAAATTGCCCCTTAGTGTTCTAAAATGTGTAGGTTAGGGGGATTAGCAGGGAACATACACAAGGTTACAGGGATAGGCACTGTAGGGATTCTATGAAGAAACAAAAGATATGTCTAGCATTGTGAATGACAAAATGATGAAGAGCAGCTGTCCGAATTGAAAAACAAGGAGTGAGGCAGGAGAGTTTACAGGCTGACATTGGTGAGAAACGGGTTGATGGGTTTTTGATAAGAGAGGGGATTAAGGGTTATGGGGAGAGGGCGGGAAGGTGGAGCTGAGTCACGACAGATCAGCCATGATCTTATTGAATGGCGGGGCAGGCTCGAAAGGCCAGATGGCCTACTCCTGCTCCTATTTCTTATGTTCTTATGAGTTGAAGAGATTGTAAAGTCCCCAAAATGAGGTGCTGTTCCTCAAGCTTACTCTGAGCTTCACTGGAAGAGGTGTGAGCCCAGGAGTGCCTGACTGCACAGGGGAGAGTTTAAAATGGCAGGCCAGCAGCAGCTGGGGGTCACACCTCAGAATGGTGTGTGAGAAGCAGACACCCAGAGCCGGGCCTGTCTGCACAGGAGGCGGCAGTCAACACAAGGGAGGCTGAGCTCGACAGGCTTCACCGGCAGGAGTGACTGAGGCCTGGGAGAGGCGGTCAAAGAGCAGCTTCCTGTGAGGTATAGAAAGGCGCCATGAGAAGGCGATGGGGTGTGGGAGTAATGAAGGAGCGGGAAGAGGGGGAGGAGGCGCGGGGAGGAGTGAAGGCAGGCCGGGGGAGGAAAGGGGGCAGACTGGGGGGGGGAGGGGGAGGCCCGGGGGCGGGGGCAGGGGGGCTCCGCCTCCTTGCTCCCCGCCTTTCCTCTGACTGACAGGGTCCTGGGCTGGCACGTGCCTAGTCCTGTCCAATCAACAGTGCAGACGGTGTGATTGGCAGTTTGGGGCGGGCCTTCCGGTCGGACCTGGGGTTTGATTGACAGGAAGCTCCACGTTGACTCTTTGCGGCAGCCAGTGGGAAAGCGGGCTGGCCCCGCCCCTCCCCCTGCAGCAGCCAATGGAAAGCTGGTCGGTCCCGCCCCTCCCCTACAGCAGCCAATGAAGGGTGGCGGGGGCAGGTGATTGACGTGGCGCCATTTTGTGCGGCTATATGTGAGCGGGGCGGGCCGGAGTCGCGGCTTTTCTTTCTGCGCTCCTAGGTCTGCAATGGACGGGTAAGATGCGAGCCACCCCAGTCCCCCGTCCCTGAGGCCGCTTCATTATGTCGGAGAAATTGCGGGCGGTACGAACACGCGGACTGTCCCGGGGCCCGTCGAGGGGAAAGGGGGGGGGAGAGAGGAGAGAGAGAGAGGCCCAGGGCCCATGAGGTGGGGGGAGAGAGAGGCCCGGGTGGGGAGAGAGAGGCCCGGGTGGGGAGAGAGAGGCCCGGGTGGGGAGAGAGAGGCCCGGGTGGGGAGAGAGAGGCCCGGGTGGGGAGAGAGAGGCCCGTGTGGGGAGAGAGGCTTGGGGCCCGCGAGGCGGTGGGGGGAGGCCCAAGGCACGCGGGGGATGGGAATGGTCCGCGACGGCGGCGGACTCCCGTTCGCTCCGGGGCGATGTGAGGGGGAGGGTAAGAGGCCTCACGGTCGGAGATGTTCAGGGTCTTGGTGGAGGGGTGGGCTGCTCCTCTTCAGGGCCGGGCCTCGGCTTGTGGGCTACTCTGATCCCGGGGGGGGAGGGCGGGTGGTTGCTGAAGGCCTGGGCTCTCCGCGAGATGGCGGCTCCCTGGGGGTCGGGCTCGGTGTTCCGGCCACATGGCTGTCGCTGCAGGCGGCTGGCTGCTCCCTTTGTGCGACTGCTGTTCCTGATCCGGATCCCTGCCTTCCGGACTCCCACCACCGCCGCTCTGAGGCCACTGCAGTTGAATAGCCCAGTGTCTCCTCCTCCGCACTGAGCCGGGGTGAAACTTGCGGCCATTTCCGTGCTGGAAGTCGCACTTAACTTTTAAATTATGCTGTGATCACCAAACTGCATTCTCGCTTCCTGTTACTATTTGCTTTAGTTTTAATCGACATGTTTGGCAGTGAATCCTGTGACAAAGGGTCTGGAGTTTCTGGGGAATCATCCATTTGATTGGAACACTTAACGTTGGGTTTTTTGAAGCTTGCCTTCGCGTGGGTCATGAGACTTTATGAATGAGGAAATGAGTGTTTAACATGACCTCACCCTCTCGTTTGAAACCAGTTGCATAACCCTCAAGCACACGCGTCTATCCAGAAAACAATGGAATTTGGTGTGGGGTTGGGATAAATAATGTTTGGTTCCTGATTTTGTCAGGTATAGCGCTAGCAACCCAATTCTCACGGGGTGGATCGGGATTATTACCAACTGATGTCCACATGTTCTGATTTTCAGGCGACGCTGGCTGTTTCTGTAATAGAAGGAAAGAGATTCTTGTTGCATTTTGTTCTGTAGAATTTAACAGTTTTTTGAAAAATTTGTTGTGAAATGAGATCGAGCAATGTTATTTCCCTATTTTGCTCTGACTGCTGATCCTGTACGACACACTCTGACCCTGGCATTACTATTTTTTTCACGTGTTGCCTAACAATAACGGTCTGAAAGAATGCAATGTTTGAAAACAGAATCACAGAAACCCCACAATACAGAAAGAGGCCCTTCGGCCCATCGAGTCTGCACCGAACACAATCCTACCCAGGCCCTACCCCCCCATATTATACCCACTAATCCCTCTAACCTGCACATCCCTGAGCACTAAGGGGCAATTTTATCATGGCCAATCAACCTAACCCACACATTTTTGGACTGTGGGAGGAAACAGAGCACCTGGAGGAAACCCACGCAGACACGAGGAGAATGTGCAAACTCCACACAGACTGACCCGAGCCGGGAGTGGCACAACAGGATGTATGATGAGTTCTAGACAAATGCAGTCACTTGTACAAAAAGTAGTAGCCATCTAATGTGGCTAACATTTTGGGTGCAGTTTTAAGAGGAAAATAAATATTTTTGTACTCCATTGCTAATTTGTGATTGGATCTGTCCTCATTTTGGATCTTTCAGAACTTGATCTTTTTACTTTGTCTTAAATGTAGAAATTACCTTCTAAAATCTTTGTTTATTGGATCCAGTATCTTTGCGGAGGCATAGCATATTTGAGTGTGATACTGGAGTGAAGTAAATTTTGTGTAGGCTTATATCAACTAATAGCAAAGTCTGACCCTTCCTCTTAAACTGGAATGTTTTCATAAACAGATTTAGTACGTGTTGAACTTGTCTAACTTTTTTTCCTGTTCCATTTACAGCATTGTCCAAGATATAACAGTTGGTACAAAGGTAGGTTTCATTACTGTAACTTTCATGTCACTCTACAATAAGTTTCCACCTCAAGGTTGGATTTTAAAACCATTCAATAGTGGATCATAAAATCCCTACAATGCAGAAAGACGGTATTCGGCCCATCAAGTCTGCACCGATTCTCCGAAAGAACGTTCCAAACAAGGCACTCACCCCAAGCTAAGGATCCAACTAGCTGCACACACTCTTTTAATTCCAGTGAGAATGGAGTAGGCTGACCATGAGACTAAATGCATCATTTGTCTCACTTGCATGTGAGGATACTTTAGCTAAAATAATGAGTTCTTGAGAAACATCTACCAGTTGATTAGCTCAGCACTACGACTTGAGCTAGTGGTGCAGTGGTATTGTCACTGGGGTAGTATTCCAGAGACTCAAGGTAATCCTCTGGATCAAATCCCACCTAGGCTGATAGTGAAATTTTAAAAAATCTGGAATTAAAAAGCTTAATGATGACTATGAACCAACTGTTGATTGTTGTAAAACCCCTAATCTTTACCTGGTCTGGCCTACATGTGACTCTAGATCCACAGTGGTTGAGTGAGCCCTTTGAAATGGCTTAGCAAACCACTCAGTTCAAAGGCAGTTAGGGACGGTTTGACCTGTTTTTAAAGGGTTACGGTTGGGCCAGGTTACATTGATCAAGCCCTGGTAAACTTAAGCATAGTCAACATACCTTTACAACTTGAGATGTTTTTGAAAGTTGGTATGACATTATCAAAACTGATGAGGTAGCAGCTTGAAGGTTCAGTAATATTGTGAGAACGTTTCTGGCTGCTTTAGTCAATACCTAGTCAGTGTGTTTATTCTTCCTTTTTCTTGCAAGGCAGGTTAGCACTGCTTTGCAGAACAAGAACTCTGCAGAAGTTAATGATCTAAATTTCAATTTCTATCTGCCCAAAATTTCTTTATGGATTACTAGAATCATAGAATCCTACAGTTGCCTCTTGGCCCATCGAGTCTGCACCTAACACAATCCCACCCAAGCCCTACCCCCATATCCCTATATATTATACCCACTAATCCCTCTAACCTGCACATCCCTGGACACTAAGGGGCAATTTCTTAGCATGGCCAATCTACCTAATCTGCACATCTTTGGACTGGAGGAAACCGGAGCACCTGGCAGAAACCCATGCAGACATGAGAATGTGCAAACTCTACACAGGCAGTGACCTGAGCTGGGAATTGAACCCAGGACCCTGGAGCTGTGAAACAGCAGTGCTAACTACTGTGCAGCCCCTATACAGCAAGACTGTCCTAAAATCTGGTGAAGCAGTTTTCCAAGTCCAATTATCACCGCTAAAAATCAGTGCAGTTATCTTGTGCATGTCTGCAGACTGGGAGTACAGAAACACTGCGTGAGTTGTGTATAGTCTGTTTGCTTCCTGCCTCCAGTGATGTGGGGAAACCAGCACCTGGATTATGGTGTGAAATCTGTTAGCATAATGCAATTGCGGTTTAGGGACAGAATTCTGGTTCTTCCAGCAAGATCCTGTGTAAAATTGCCACTTGGACTGGATGTGTAAGATTGTCTGTCTAGTTGGAGTTTGCAGATGTAATTTTTGATCTTGAGTTTGATTGGTGCTTGTTTGGAGGGGGGCACAATCTAGTGAACTGACTTTTTATAGAGCTGTGTAGGACGCTTATTAGAGGAAATTCTTCAAATGATTCTGGTATTCTGTGCTTGTGAACGCATTAAATTTCCAGCTTGTATGCATGCAGTTCTAGAATCTGGTTTATGGGTCGTCAGTTAGAATTTCTGGAATTGTTATTTTCTCATCATTCCATGGATGACTTGATCTTGTAGTTTCTGGTTTAAACCGTTCAATGTTCTAATGTGAACTGGAGATCTTGTATGCAAAGCTTATTTAAGATCTAATTGGAAAAAATTATGCTCGAGTCTTTTTGCAGTAGACATGCGATCGAAGGTTAGATGAAGATAATTAAACAGTGGCGTTCTCACTTAGCAACAGCCTAATGTGGGATTTCTAATGTAATAAACTACTTTGACGTGTAGTTTTACAATGTTAATACAGGACTTTCTTCATTTATTAAACAGTTGTAGAGTGACGGGTTGGAAGGAATCCTGTCATAAGCTGTGGTTTCCTGTGTTTAAATCTAGAGTTGGCATCTGATTGTAGTCCCTGGGTGTGTACTCACATGTAACCTATTAGAAATTTGGAAGAGCTTCTCTGAATAGTCTAATGGATGCTGTAATCAATGAATTGTAATCCAGCTTTGTTTGGAATGCATGTATTGATGGAATAGTAGTTCAACTTTGAGTGGAATATGTTCCCAGAATGAAGCCTGGTCCAGAAAGTGATCTGAGAAATTGAGCTCAGCCGTTTAACCCGGAAAATATTTGTGTAGAATATTGAGCTACCGGTATCAAATTATTCATGTGGAGATGCTGGTGTTGGACTGGGGTAAACACAATAAGAAGTCTCTCAACACCAAGTTAAAGTCCAACAGGTTTATTTGGTAGCAAAAGCTGTTAGCTTTTGGAGCGCTCGCTGTTCCCTTATCAGGTGAGTGGGATTTCAGTTCACAAACAGGGCATATATAGACAAACTCAATTTACAAAATTTTGTAAAACACCTGACCAGGGAACAGCGAGCGTTCCAAAAGCTAACAGCTTTTGCTACCAAATAAACCTGTTGGATTTTAACCTGGTGTTGTGAAACTTCTTAGTGTATCAAATTATTTGGCAGACCAATGCTGAGACAGGCAACAGCTCTCATTTCAGCTGCATGTTTGAACTCTACATATCAGTGCTGTTTCTGGAGCTCAAATTACCATCAGTGCTGGCTAATTCCCAAATTAATGCTTTGGTGACAATTCCAGATTTTAAGTGAGCATAACACAATCCATGCTTCCTCATTTTTCCTGCTGGCTTCAAATAGGTGGTTACTGATTTTTTTGCCACAAAGGGCATTTTACAGTACCCTTCTGTTCACCTGTACAGTCAAACACATTACTAGAATCGATTTGACAGTAATGGGCATGTAGCTTGTTCTACTTCTCCTGATTAACTGCTGTACTAGTTGGTTCAGTGTTTCTAAGATTTTATTGTCACAAATAGGCTTGCATTGACATTGATGACGTTACTGTGAAAATCCCCTAGTCGTCAACTCTTGATGCTTGTTTGGGTACATTGAGGGAGAATTTAGCTTGGCCAATGCACCTGGCCAGCACTTCTTTCAGATTGTGGGAGGAAACCCTCACAGACATGGGAAGAATGTGCAAACACCACATGGTGACACAAGCTGGGAACTGAACCTGGGTCCCAAGTGCTATGAGGCAGCAGTGCTAGCCATTGCCACAGTGTTGCCCTGGATATGGTTAAATTTGGTACAGTTTCCAGGCATGTTATGATGTGGAGATGCTGGCATTGGATTGGGGTAAGCACTAAGAAATGTCAACACCAGATTAAAGTCCCAACAGGTTGGCTTGGTAGCTCAAGCTTTCGGAGCTCTGCCCCTTCATCAGGTGAGTGGGAGTTATGTTTACAAACAGGGCATATATAGACACAAACTCAATTTACAAGATAATGCTTGGAATGTGAGTCTTTACAGATAATCCAAGTCTCAAAGGTACAGAATGTGAAGGGAGAGAAGGTTGAGCACAGGTTAAAGTGATGTGTATTGTCTCCAGCCAGGATAGTTAATGAGATTTTGCAAGCCTAGCCAAATTCTGGGATTACAGATAGTGTGACATGAACCCAAGATCCTGGTTGAGGCCGTCCAGGCATATTGTCATGGTTTGGCTCAGATTTCTGGACCGTGATCATAACCTCCTCCTCTGTCCGAAATAAATTGATTTTTGTCCCACCTGTAAAGCACTTGTGCAATGTCAGTTAAGCTTTGGAAGCTTCAGCTGTTTATGGCTACATTGAGGGTGTGGTGAGTAATGGATTGGTGCAAGCACACCAGTGGCAATTCTGTAAAGCTAATTTGCAAATTTCTCTCAGCTTTCTGGCACCTGCTACTATTTGGAGGCTGTGTATTCAATTTAAATATTGTGGAGGTAGAACAAAACAAATGAATTGATGCATTAGAAGCTGTGGGCTTCAGTCTGATATACACCTGTCATTGACAGAGTATTATTGTTTTAATATCAGCTGGACTTTTACTAGCCAAAGCTTTGGTGCATCATCATGCACCACTTTTTAAGTGTCAAATACAGGCTGAAGGAGGGAATTTAAAAAGATGTGGTAATTCAGCTCTTGAACAATGGCATAACTGGGGTATTTTGTGATGACAGTAAGAAGTCTCAACACCAGGTTAAAGTCCAACAGATTTTTGGTAGCAAAAGCCATTAGCTTTCAGAGCACTCGCTGCTCCTTCGTCATGTGAGTGGGAGTTCTGTTCACAAACAGTGTGTTTTGTGATGGGCAGGTTAGGGGCATTGGCCGTGCTAAATTGGTGCATAGTGTCACAAGGATTAGGATAAATCTGTGAGGTTATGGGGATAGGGCTTGGGTGGGATTATTGGTGCAGAATGGCCTCTGATTCTATTTTTGATGCAATTAATCTCGATTCCTGGCTCAGGTCACTGTGTGGAGTTTGCATATTCTCCTCGTCTGTGTGGGTTTCCTCTGGGTGCTTTGGTTTCCTCCAAAGATGTGCAGATTAGGTTGATTGGCCGTGCTACAATTGCCCCCTAGTGCACTAGGATGCTTAGGTTAGAGGGATTAGCGGGTAAAATATGTAGGGATATGGGGGTAGGGCCTGGGTGGGATTGTGGTTGGTGCAGAGTCGATGGGCCTCTTTCTGCACTGTAGGGTTCTATGATTCTACAATTCTGTAGCAGGTAGAATAACAAAAATGAGATCCAGTTGGAATGCATTCCAGGTTGCTGAGGGGAACTGGGATGGAGGTGGCAGAGAACTGGAGGATTACAAATGTTTATAAAAGGAATAGGATAAAATGGTAAGTGCAAGCCAAACACCAAACACTTTGGAGAGGTTTGACATGATCAGGAATAGTCAGCATGGATTTGTCAAGGGCAGGTCGTGCCTTACGAGCCGAGTTGAGTTCTTCGATAATGTGACTGAACACATTGACGAAGGAATTGCCGTGGACGTAGTGTACATGGACTTCAGCAAGGCGTTTGATAAGGTCCCCCATGCAAGACTTCTTGAGAAGGTGAGAGGGCATGGGATCCAAGGGCCTTTGGCCTTGTGGATCCAGAACTGGCTTGCCTGCAGAATGATGTGGGTATGCCGGCGTTGAACTGGCGTAAACACAGTAAAAAGTCTGACAACACCAGGTTTTAGTCCAACCGATTTATTTGATATTCTCACAAGCAAGCAGCCCCTTCGAAAGCTTGCTTGTTTGCCTGCAGAAGGCAGAGAGTGGTTGTGGATGGGTCTTTTTCGGAATGGAGGTCAGTCACCAGTGGGGTGCCCCAGGGATCTGTTCTGGGACCCTTGCTGTTTGTCATTTTCATAAATGACCTGGATGAGGAAGTGGAGGGATGGGTTAGCAAGTTCGCTGATGACACGAAGGTCGGTGGTGTTGTGGATGGTCTGGAAGGATGTCAAAAGTTGCAGCAGGACATAGATAGGATGCAGGAATAGGGCGGAGAAGTGGCAGATGGACTTCAAAGCGGATAAATGTGTAGTCCATTTCGGCAGAACCAACGGGATGAACGAGTACACTATCAAGAGCAGGGGTCTTAGTAGCGTTGAAGAGCAGAAGGATCTCGGGGTCCGGGTCCACAGGACTCTTAAATCAGCCTCGCAGGTGGAGGAGGTGGTCAAGAAGGCGTATGGTGTACTGGCCTTCATTAATCGAGGGATTGAGTTTAGGAGTCGGGAGGTAATGCTGCAACTTTACAGGACCCTTGTCAGGCCTCATTTGGAGTACTGTGCGCAGTTCTGGTCGCCTCACTATAGGAAAGACGTAGAAGCTATTGAAAGGGTGCAGAGGAGATTTACAAGGATGTTGCCTGGACTGGGAGGCATGCCTTATGAAGATAGGTTGAGGGAGCTGGGACTCTTCCCTAGAGAGGCGAAGGTTGAGAGGCGACCTGATAGAAGTTTATAAAATGTTGAGAGCAATAGATAGGGTGGACTCTCAGAGGCTATTTCCCCGGGTTGAAATGGTTGCTACGAGAGGACACAGATTTAAGGTGCGGGGAGGGAAGTACAGAGGTGATGTTAGGGGTAAGTTTTTCACTCAGAGGGTGGTGAGTGAATGGAATCGGCTGCCGTCATCGGTGGTGGAGGCGAACTTGCTGGGGTCTTTTAAAAGACTTCTGGATGAGTATATGGGGTTTAATGGGATTGGGGGTTATAGATAGGTCTATAGATTGGTGGGGTTGATGTGATCGGCGCAACATGAGGGCCGAAGGGCCTGTTTGTGCTGTAGTGTTCTATGTTCTACTACAGCACAAACAGGCCTTTCAGCCCACAAGTTGCGCTGATCATATCCAGGCCTATCTATAACTTCCAATCCCATTAAATCCCATGTACTCATCCAGAAGTCTCTTAAAAGACCCCACCAAGTTTGCCTCTACCACCACCAACAGCAGCCGATTCCACTCAGTCACCACCCTCTGAGTGAAAAACTTAGCCCTAACATTTCCTCTGTACCTGCTCCCCAGCACCTTAAACCTGTGTTCTCTCATAGTGACCATTCAGCCCTCGGAAATAACCTCCAAGAATCCACCCTAGCTATACCTCTCAACATCTTATAAATGTCTATCAGGTCGCCTCTCGACCTCCTCTCCAGGGAGAAGAGACCTAGCTCCCTCAACCTGTCTTCATAAGGCATCCCTCCCAATCCAGGCAACATCCTTTTAAATCTCCTCTGCACCCTCTCAATAGCTTCCACGTCTTTCCTGCGGTGAGGCGACCAGAACTGCGCACAGTAGTCCAAGTGGGGTCTGACAAGGGTCTTATAAAACTGCAGCATTACCACCCGACTCCTAAACTCAATCCCTCAATTAGTGAAGGCTAGCACACCATACGCCTTCTTGACTTCATCACCTGTGAGGCCGATTTAAGAGTCCTATGGACCCGGACCCCAAGATTGTTCTTCTCAACATTGCTAAGAGTTCCACCCTTGATATTGCACTCCTTCATCCCATTGGACCTGCCAGAATGGGTCACTACACATTTATCTGCATTCTGTGTCGCTGCCACTTCTGACGTCCCTCCCGACTATCCACAACATCACCAACCTTCGTGTCATCAGCAAAATTACTAACTCATCCAGATCATTTATGAAAATGACAAACAGCAAGGTTATGGCCTGGGGCACTCTACTGGTGACTGACCTCCATGCAGAAAAAGACCCATCCACAACCACTCTCTTCTGCATGCAAGGCAGTTCTGGATCCACAAGGCAACAGCCCCTTGGATCCCATGCCCTCTCACCTTTTCAAGAAGTCTTGCACGGGGGACATATCGAACGCCTTGCTGATGTCCATGTAAACCACATCCACCCCTCTTCCTTTGTCAATGTGTTCAGTCACATTTTCAAAGAAAACTAGAACATATAACCCTACAGTGCAGAAACAGGCCCTTCGGCCCATCGAGTCTGCACCGAACACAATCCCACCCAGACCCTATCCCCATATCCCTACACAGGCTTGTAAGTCATGACCTGCCCTTGACAAAGCCGTGCTGACTATTTCTGATCATACTAAACTTCTCTAAATGTTCATAAATCTTGTCCCTCAGTATCCTCTCCATCAACTTACCAACCACTGAGGTCAGACTCACCAGTCGGTAATTTCCCGGGCTCTCCCTGTTCCATTTCTTGAAAATAGGAACCACATCCGCAATCCTCTGGAACCCCTCCCATCTCCATCGGTGACGCAAAGATCATCGCCAGGGGCTCTGCAATCTCTTCCCTCACCTCCCACAGTAACCTGGGGTGCATCCCATCTGGTCCTGGCAACTTATCTATCTTGATAGAATTTAAAAGCTCCAACACATCCTCTTTCTTAATGTCCACATACTCAATCTTTTCAGTCCACTGCAAGCCTGCAGTACAACCTCCCAAATTATTTTCCACCATGAATACCGAGGCAAAGTATTCATTAAGCACCTCTGCCATTTTTTCTGGTTCTGCACAGACTTCCCCCCTTCACCTTTTATAGGTCCTATCCCTTCACTTCTCATCCTTTTACTCTTCACATATTTGTAGAATGCCTTGGTGTTCTCCTTAATCTTACCTGTTTACTCTTCAGATATTCGTTCTTGGAGAATTGAGTTAATAAAGGATAGCCAACACTTGTCAATTGTGAATTTGTTAGTTGTGTAACTAATTTGTGACAACTTGTAAGTAACAGGATTGATGAAGGTAGTATGGTAGGACTATAGATTTATTTGGAAATAGAAGCATATCAAATTGTAAATGTGCAGTTGGCTAATGGCTAGGAGACAGAGTGACCATGAATGCATGTTTTTGTTCACTGGAGAATTATGCAGTGTGGATTGCTGTACTAAGTGATTTGGATATAGGGAGTACAATTCTTAAGTTTGCAGATGATACATAATAAATAGAGCTGTGTGGTAACACACTTTCAAGAGGGTGAAGACTAATGAAATGGGCTGATGTGGTAGTTGTGGCCAAGTGTAGAGATGCATTTTGGGAGGAACAGTGTGGTGATGCCACAACTTAAATGGTGCTGTTTGGGAGATTGGAGTATATATTCACAGATCTTTTGAAGGTGGCAGGGCATGTCAGATAAGGTATTTAAGAAAGCACTTGGAATACTTGTTTAAAAGGTCTCTAATTAAAACCAGCATGGGAAAGCTTGACCAATTATTTGGTCACAGTTGGATTATTGTGACCAATTCTGGGCATGACATTTTTGGAAGAAAGTGGCCTTGTTGAGTAGAACTGCTATGAAGGATCGTTGAAATCATGATTGTAAAGATTTTCCAAGGGCTGGAAGAGATAGTTGAGCTTGGAGCAATTGCTGCAGGAATTCCTCAGAGCATGCTCAACTGCTTGACTGTGCCTACATGTTGCATTCCATCCTCTGGAAATGAAGCAGTTTGTTTGTTTGTATGTACGTGCAGCAACACCGGAAAAACTTTCAGACTTTGGCTGATAGGTGACAATGTTGTTTGCCACTTAAGTGACAGGCAATGACTATTTCCAATAACAGTTTAACCACTTCCCCATTTTCTTGTTGAATTCCCCCCCTATCAATATCTAGGGTGGGTGTTAAATCTCATAAACATACAACCCAAAAGAGGACAGTCATGCCTGTGCTGTCTCAGGGAGTAGTTGTATTTCTTCTGTTTTTAACCCATAAGTTGATAAATTCTTCGTCTTCTAGCACATGTTCAACCTATCCTTCAATTATTTCTGGATTTGGCATCTACCAATATGTTGGATTTCGACAACTGAGTAAAACCTTGTTCCTTGCCTTTCCTTATAAGTTTGTTCTTGTATTTAGAGTAGTTGTGTGTTGAAGGGAGACAGTTGCAGGTATTCAAAATTAAGGTTTTGGTTAAGTAGAGAAAGTCTTGGAGCATCTGACTACAGACCAGGTTGTCCAAACCAGCATGACTTTTTTATTAAAAAGTCATACAAAAATTGGTTGATTTTTTTGCCTTCTCTTGCGAGGTTTCCTGTTGACGTAGCTAGTGAATACTGCTGGCTTTACCATACCGGTGTTTTGAAATTGATTAGATCTTGTTTAACTGAGGAAGCATGCACTGTTGACAATCTTTACATTAAGACAGTTTTCCCTATTCTAACAGTAATTATTGATCCCATTTTCTTGATCTGTGATGTGGTGCATTTTAGAGTTCTTTACATCAGTCTTTAAAGAGGACAATCCCCAGAGCCTGCATTTTACAAATAATTGCAGCTGGCCCTTCTTTTTATAGGTAGCTCCAATGATCTGTTTAACCGTGGAGTCCACTGACAATGTCACAACTAGACCAAAGATCAGCCTGTGAGCAATAGAGATTTATTGGTATTGTTAAAAGTGCCTGAAAGGTTGAAGAGTCCATGTTTTCTGTTCTAACTTTAGAAGAGACTTGTATGACTGAAGTGGTTAGGAATAGTTTTCTTTATAGTTGCAATGTTTTTCACTTTGTCAGTAGTTGATTTTTTTTTGCTGGTCCTGTTAATGTAGCAATGCTGCAGATTGCTGTATATCTTCTGTTCTGTTGTGCAGTCTGCTGTGGTGTAAAAGCAGGTTTAGTGCAGGGGAAGCTTTTTGCTATTAGTGGTTTTAGAAGCACTTGGAATACAGCAGATACTTTGGGTCCTTGATATCTGAATTGGTAAAATTCCTGTTCTTTTGAGCCATGTGCCTACTTCACAATTTCCTATATCAGCAGATGTTTCCGATAGTGGGAGAGTGCCGGGGTCACAGTTAAAGTATATAGGACTGAGGTGAGGAAAAATTTCTTCACTGACTGGCGAGCCTGTGGAATTCACAGGAAGCAATTGAGGCCAAAACATTTTGTTTTCAATGAGTTAAGTATAGCTCTTGGGGCAAAAGGGACTGAAGGATGTGGGAGGAAAAAGTTACTGAGTTGCATGATCAACCATGATCATAATGAATGAACAAAAAAATGGTGGAGCAGGCACGAAGGGTTCACTGGCCTTTTCCTATTTTCTATGTTCGCTGGTAAATATGAAGTAAACGCTAATCTCTGCAACAGATTTTAACACTGCATTTAATCAGCCCAAACATCTGCTTCCACTTGCAGAATGAGGACTTGTTTGAAGTTTTGAGTTCTTTTCACTTGGGTTTTGTAGAGTATTTCTTTAATGCCAAGTATAAGAACATAAGAAATAGGAGCAGGAGTAGGCCATCTGGCCCTTCGAGCCTGCCCCGCCATTCAATAAGATCATGGCTGATCTGTCGTGACTCAGCTCCACCTTCCCGCCCTCTCCCCATAACCCTTAATCCCTTCTCTTATCAAAAACCCATCAACCCGTTTCTTAAAAATATTTAGCGAGGCAGCCTCCACCACTTCAACGGGCAGAGAATTCCAGAGATTCACCACCCTTTGAGTGAAGAAGTTCCTCCTCAACTCTGTTCTAAACCGCCCCCCCCCCTTTATCTTGAGGCTGTGCCCCCTAGTCCTACTGTCTTTTTTGAGCGGGAACAGTCTCTCCACCTCTATCCTATCCATCCCATTCATCATCTTATACGTCTCAATGAGATCTCCCCTCATTCTTCTAAACTCTAACGAGTACAAGCCTAGTTTATTCAGCCTCTCCTCATAGCTCAATCCCCTCAACTCCGGTATCAGCCGAGTAAACCTCCTCTGCACTCCCTCCAGGGCCAAAACATCCTTGCGCAGGTGCGGCGCCCAAAACTGCACACAGTACTCCAGCTGCGGCCTCACCAATGCCCTATACAGCTGCAGCAAGACACTTTTATATTCAATCCCCTTCGCTATGAAGGCCAGCATCCCATTCGCCTTCCTGACCACCTGCTGCACCTGCAAGCTGGGTTTTTGCGATTCATGCACAAGGACCCCGAGGTCCCTCTGCACCGTCGCCTGCTGCAGTTTTTCGCCCCGTAAGTAATAGTCCTTCCTACCATTCCTCCTACCAAAGTGGACCACCTCACACTTGCCAACATTAAATTCCATTTGCTATTTCCTGGCCCATTCGCCCAGCCTATCTAGATCCTTCTGCAGACTCTCCACACCCTCCGCACAATTTGCCTTTCCCCAATCTTGGTGTCATCAGCAAATTTCGACACCCTGCACTCGGTTCCCTCCTCCAGATCATCTATATAAATGGTAAATAGCTGAGGCCCCAGCACCGACCCCTGGGGCACCCCACTAGTCACCAACCGCCAATCCGAATAGCATCCATTGACCCCCACTCTCTGCCTCCTATTTGACAACCAATCCTCTATCCACGCTAACACCCTACCCCCATCTCCATGTCCCCTGACCTTCTGCAATAACCTCTTGAGGTACCTTGTCAAACGCCTTCTGAAAATCCAGAAAGATTTCTGGGTGCTGACTTAGTTCAGTTGTAGCCATATGCTTCAGAACTATATTACTCAAGTGGAAAATCTGTCAGTTGCATTGACATCTGTAGAACCACGTGCTGATGGCTGGTTTTGGTCAAACGTCTTCCCAACAGCAATAATCTTCTACTTCGATTTCCTTGTGTTCTCTTTTCTGACCTTGACCCAGTGAGTAAATTCCTATGGGGTGTCAATTAAATTGCCAGTTAAATGATAACACCATAGTAATTCTGATATTGGGCAGGCAGATCTGGATTTAAACCAAACTTGCAAGATTCTTTCAGAATTGGGTTTCTCTCCTTGCGGAGAATAATGTAATGCCATAGAGTACAGAAGAGATTTTTTTTGTCTGGGTGCCTGGCTTGCATTTTATTCATTCATTTATTCATGGTATGTAGATGTTACTGGCTGGACCAGCATTTGTAGCCCACCTGTAATGTCCATGGAAGTGGTGGTGAGTTGCTGCCTTGAACCACTGCAATCTGTGGTGTAGGTATATTCAAGCAGTGCTGTCAGGAGTGGAATTTTAGGATTTTGATCCAGTGACAATGAAGGAATGTCACTGGATCAAAGTCACGTGGTAAGTAATGTGGCAGATGTTGATGTTTCCATGTGTCGCTGCCCTCTTCTTTCCAAGTGGTAAATGTTGTGGGTTTGACAGGTGACTGTCAAAGGATCCTTGATGAGTTTCTGCAGTGCACCTTGTAGATGGTATGCCCTACTACAACTGCACAGTGATAGAGGAAGTGAATGTTTAAGATAGTGAATGGAGTGCCAATCACGTGGGCTGCTTTGTCCTGGATGGTGTCAATTCCACCTACTTGTGTTGGAGCTGTGCTCATCAAAGCATTTGAAAGTATTCCATCCTGCTTCTGATTTGTGCCTAGTAAATGGTGGACAGGAGGTGAGTGTTCCACTGCAGGGTTCCCAGCCTCTGACCTGCCTGTGTAGCTACCGTATTTATATGGCCAAGCTTGAATACTGCCCAAAATACGGGCATGGACTACTTCAGTTTCTGAGGTGTTGTGATGATGCTAAATAAAACCATCAATGGAGAACATTCCCATTTCTGACTTTGTAAAATGAAGGACGTTGATTAAGCAATTGAAGATGGTTGGGCTAGGACACAATAAGATGCCCTAATAAATTTGAGGCCGAGTGTTTACAAAATAGTGTTCTTAAGGGAGGTCTGTCATTAGTGTATTTATATTTCCATTTCCATTTAATGGAATGAAGTTAGGGTTCAAAGGACTTGGAATGTTAGAGAAATCTGTCATATTCCCAGGGTATATTTAACAGACCATGGTACCATCTGATCATAAGCTGGCATGTGTGCAAAAAACCAAACTGGTGAGTTGACATCAAGATAAATCCCCCAGAAACATTATTGAATGCATTTTGGGGCATTGTCACATCCTGTTTTTGCTGCAATGTAATTTTATACACACTTCCTTTGATTATTCTTTTGCTGCGCAGCTTTCCGCAGAGGAAGTGTTGAGCAAGTAACAGGAATGTCTGTTTAAACTGATTGCCAGGAATTTTTGCTTTGCTTCACTCCCGTCCCATGCACTTTAATAACTGATGCTTATTTAAGATATGAAATGAGTTTTTGAAGAGACTTGCTAGTGTAAATGAGTTACTGGCCAAATCAAGCAGTGACTTTCCTACCCAGACTAAACTAGGAAATTGTCTTCACTTTTCATTATCAAAAGTTATACTGTTTAAATGGCTGAGAGTTTATTTAGCTGGACTGATGGTTTCTAGTATATAAATTCACCTTTTTTCTTTTTAAAATAATGTTCAGAAACCTCATGGATTTGTCATCATTCAAATTGATTTAGAGACCATTGTTTTTGATTAGCTTAATCCCTCAATAGCTTCTCCTGTAATTGGATACTCCTGGGGCTTTAGGGTAAAATTTCAGTAAACAAAAGACTTGGTCCCAGAATCATCATAGCAGTTCCTTTTGTTTGCCGATTTTGTTGTTGCAATGCTTGGCTGAGTACTGAAATAACTTCGGGGGATAAACACAAAACGCTAGAAAAACTTAGCAGGTTTGGCAGTACCTATGGAGAATTTCAAAAATGCATTACAAAATATTTCGACATGAAATTTAGAGAACCTAGTGCCATAAAACTTGACTTTTCTTCATGCAACTGTGAAATCATAATTTTGCTGTTTTCAATATACGTTCCAGGCTCAGCCTGGGGACAAAACATTTCAAATTGAAAATTATAGTGCAATAGAATTTAATTTTCTTTCATACAATGTGTTCCCCTTTCGGGTGCCTCGATGCAGTTTCAATACATTTGTACAGAATTTCCATCCCCTTGGTGCCCTGTGGCTGAAAGGCTTTGGACAGCGACCTTTCTCCTTTGCGCCTCTGCAGTGACTGCCCCCAAGTTTTAGTTCATTTCTCAGCACGTAATCTTGGATTTGGAATGTGCCAATCTGCTAGTCCCCACCCCCACTGGGGTCATGACACTAGGTTTTTTTGGAGTTGTGAATTCCAAGCCAGCAAAGGCTGCCATGGAGCTTGGGCTGAATGCTAGCAATTATAAGATTCCTTTAAAATCCTTGGTTTTTAATGGTGGTTATGGGCTAGCTGTTCTCTTGAGGTCTGATTGCTACTCAAAAGCCAATGAAAAGGTAGATGATTTTTTAACAGAAGTTTGCTCCACCTTCCTCTCTCCCAAATTTCGTATTCCTCTGCACACCCTGCACCTATGTCTGGCATCATAGCAATGTTCAAGCTGCAAAATGGGGTCAGTTTGGAAAGCACTGGTCTTGTGAAGGCACTAGTCCAGCTCATGACTGGCTGCCAAGGTAAGGCAGTTTGTTCCTTGCTGTACCTTGCATTTTTGGAAACCAGTGCTTTCTGTTCTGTAGATTAAGTCTGATCTATTGAAAGGTCTTGTCTGTTAAGTGGATTAAAATTAGGTGGGCCTCTTGGTTTGAGCTGAGAGTGGAATGTTACTGTTCTGGCAAATATTTAAGGCTTTTTTTTTTGGAGTATGCTCACACCTTAGTTATAGACAGTGTTTGTCAGCTCCCTGCTCCAGCTGTCTCTTCAGGTATAACAAATATGTCTGAAACTCAATGACTCTACCCTCTGTAAAACCAAATAGAACATAGAACACTACAGCGCAGAACAGGCCCTTCGGCCCACGATGTTGCGCCGACCAGTTACAAAACAATGACCCACTAGCCTAAACCAATCCCTTTTCATCCATAAACCTATCCACAGATCTCTTAAACGCCCCCAAACTAGGTGCATTTACAACTGCAGCTGGCAGGGCATTCCAGTCCCTCACCACCCTCTGGGTAAAGAACCTACCCCTGACATCTGTCCTATAACTACCCCCCCTTAATTTAAAATCGTGCCCCCTCGTGCTAGCTTTCTCCATCCTAGGAAAAAGGCTATCACTATCTACCCTGTCTAAACCTCTAATCATCTTATATGTTTCAATGAGATCCCCTCTTAGCCGCCTTCTTTCCAGCGAAAACAACCCCAAATCTCTCAATCTCTCCTCATAAGATCTCCCCTCCATACCAGGCAACATCCTGGTAAACCTCCTCTGCACCCTCTCCAAAGCCTCTACATCCTTCCTGTAATGTGGGGACCAGAACTGCACACAAAACTCCAAGTGCGGCTGCACCAGAGATGTGTACAGTTGCATCATGACGCTGCGACTCCTAAATTCAATCCCCCTACCAATAAACGCCAAGACGCCTTCTTAACAACCTTATCTACTTGATTCCCAACTTTCAGGGATCTATGTACACATACACCTAGATCCCTCTGCTCCTCCACACTATTCAAAGTCCTCCCGTTGACCTGATTCTGCTTTTTTTAAACTCTGAACTGTGGTCATTTTAAGTGACCCAAAATGAGATGGAGTTTTCAAAAACAATCATGCTACTAGCTGATTCCTTTTATCAGAAGGAATGCTATCGGGATTGCTAAGTTTATAGGTGTGCTGTTTACTGATCGACTTGCAGGACAAACTTTACAGCATCACAATAAAGGTTGTTAACAAACTTATAGCTGTCAAAAGGGCATCAATTTTCTTCAAATAGATTGGTGTAGCATTTCATCTGGAAAGCAGTAATAGATCACCAAGCCCACAACGCAGCTTCACCAGGCACTAAGTTTGGAATGGAATGATATACCTGGTTCTCATTTCACACAGATTAGTTTACACTATCCCTTCCTTTGTTCCTGGATTGAATGTTCTACGGGCACACATCACTGATTCTCCTTGTGTTCCCAATCATGTTGGTGTCACAGCTAATCATCCAATGGCTGGAAAATAAACATTGACCCATGTTAAGATATAAGCAATTTAAGGAAAAGATGTGTTCATTGCAGCACATTTAAGTTGTCCAGAGTAGTTTAGAAATTAATACATGATCAGTTCTGAGCTTCAACTCCATTATGTGCAGGTGAACAGGGTGAGCTCGGATGGGTCATTTGAGACTTGTTTGGAGAATACAATAGAAACAGTGTGGTTGGTGTCTTTGGTATCTAGTTATGACGAGGCTGGCTTAAATAATAAATGTTGACAATGTAACCTTGTTATGTGATCTTGCTAGCTATTGTCGTCAGCTCTTTGTATATTTTTAGGTTTTTTCCATGAAGGCATTGAAAGAGTTCTCGCTCTCACTAGCTGTGCTTATTGATGTATGAATTATTCAGCTGTACTTTTTGCCATATTTTCTGTAGAATGCTTTTTTCTCAATTGGAAAGCAGTTGTGACCAGGTACTTGTGTCTACCTTTAGTGGACACACCCTCATATGGGATCAACAATGTCCTGATTTCCCTTTTCTTTAAATGTATGATTTCCACTAACCAACTGCACCAGCTTTTGGATACTAGGGCAGTTTTCTAATTGCCCTGTACTGTGAAGATGTTGGCCTGTGCCCCAGCCTAAGCATAAATTGCTTGGCTCAAATTACCATCTTTAGCTGGGTTAGCCGACCTGGCAGTAACCCATGATGGTTTTGGCTGATTGAATTACTGACATTTTTGTCTGTATAATGTAGTCAGCAGTGGCATTCTCAGTAGTCCAGCGGCTTATTTGAAAATTATGACAAATAAAGGGTTGACAACTAGGGTAGTGATACTCTTTGCTCATCCTGCTTTCCCCAGAGAACTTGAGTTACTGTCAACTGTTAAAAGCATTTTAGCTGCACTTATTCTCATGTGGATTGAGGGGAGGAGGCTTGGTGACAGTTTTGTAAATTCATGCTACAAGCTGACTGCACCCACTGTGCTGTAACCTTCTGGTGTAATTTAAATGTTTATCTTCATGGGGTCATTTCCTGAGGGCAGGAACACTGGATGATCCCTGTGTAACTCTGCTTATACAAAGAAATCCAAGCATTCCACTGCAGTGAGAGCATTGAGAGATGGGGAGCATTACTAAACTTCATTTCTTTGAGCTGATGTACTCTAATCTGTTTTCACTTAAAATGTTGGATATTCTATTCCGAACTGGAAAAGCCAATGGCTATGTTTCTTCCTGCTGCAATTCAAGATAGACCACTTGTACAAACAGGGAGATGGTTGATCCATCTGAACTGTTACCAGATCTCTGAAGCACCAATCTCTGGAGAACATGTTTCTGAGCTCAGTTCATGAGAAACTAGAATATTTTACAGCCAATGTTATTAGTGGCACAGAAGCTGGCCATTTGCCCTGGCAAGTCCGTGCTGCCTACCCCAGAGAAATCTAGTATGTCCCATTGCCCTTTTAACTCTGGTTTATTTTCTTCAGTGTCCATTCAGTTTCCTTTTGAAATCATTGTTTCCACTTCCACCAAGTATAAATTGGTACCATGCCACTTGGTAAAAAAATTGGGTAACACTTTTATACATGAAGGATGATAAAAGCATAGAATACTCTTCCAAAGGTGCTAGCTTAATTTGAAATTGACAGCTTATATCCCAGTATATAAGGAGTTAAGATGCAGCTCAGTCATCAGCAAGTGAAGCTGGACATGATTTGTAGTAACTCAGGGAATGAGTACAATTGATCTGCTCTTGTGTGGAGCTGAGGGCAAACTAGTAGTAATATATTGAACATGTGAGCTAAAGTAGGCTTCATAACAAAGGATGCTATAGTGTGAAACATGCAATTTGTAGTAGAAATGAAACTCTTGCAGATGCTAGAAATAAGCATAGGATTGGTTTAGGTTAGAGGGTCATTGTTTTTTAACTGGTCGGCGCAACATCGTGGGCCGAAGGGCCTGTTCTGCGCTGTAATGTTCTATCTATGGGGAGAAACAAGGTTCTGGAGGAAGATCATTAGGCTGGAAAATTATTCTTATTTTTCTTGTCTGCAGATATTGTCTGACCTGAGGTTCCAGCATTTTCTGTTTCTAGTTTGTGTGTGAAATACGTGTGCTTGCACAGATTGGAAGATGTATTTGATTTTTTTCTTCTGCAGCGGGGGTCTGACGAGCTTCTATCTGCTTGTGCTACTAACGGTCCCTTTATCATGAGCAACTCTGCTCCCTCTGCTGGTGAATACAGTAAGTATCTCCATTTTTACTATACTTTATAAACTAGTGTATTAAGCTATTAGGAAAGAATTTGCAATGAGTTGTAAATGTTCAATACACAGTTGAATTATTTGGGCTGGAAGTTGCTGTAATTTAATAACTTAACTCTTGGGTTGTATTTTAAATAAAAAAAATTTGCCTGCTATTGTATGTGGTGTTCATTTTTAAAATAATACCATGCTTGGAGAAAGCTAGTACCTTCACATTGTATTAAATTTTTCTAGCCAATGGTAATGACAGCAAAAAATTCAAAGCAGAGAGCAGGACTTCAGGAATATTACCTTCCAGAGTCATTCATATCCGCAAACTTCCCAATGACGTCACTGAGGCAGAGGTCATTTCCTTGGGTTTGCCTTTTGGCAAAGTAACCAATCTTCTCATGTTAAAAGGCAAAAACCAGGTGTGTAATTCTTGACTTTTCTATCCCTGAACAATTTGTCTGCTTAAGAACCCAAGAAATATATTGTTCCTTAATCTGAACATTAAATCTGTCTGAAAAATGTCTATAAATCTTCAGTACAGATTATAGTCTGGAGAGATTCACTAAACTTTTCTACAATGGTTGAGCAGTTTGTTGCTGCCGAAAGGTTGGAAATGGCTGGAAAATCCGCTTTTAAACTCAGCGCACTGATTTGTCAAGGTCACCAATGTTTGATTCTGTTGTCGGCATATCACTTGATGTGCCCTGCAAATTGGTAACACTGCACAACTATGTTATTGTTGTTTTATAGTTGTACTGCTTAAAAGCAAATTTGCAATACTGTTGGGACATTTCTTGACAAAATTCAGTCAAGCCTATAAACCATAACTTTGGTGAAAGCTGAGTGTTTTAAATGAGCAAGCCTTAAATGAACAGTGTATGCTTTTCTAATTTGCAGGCTTTTATAGAAATGAACTCTGAAGAAGCTGCGAACACGATGGTGAGCTATTACAGCACTGTCACTCCCTATCTAAGAAGCCATCCTATCTACATTCAATATTCTAACCACAAGGAGTTGAAAACTGACAACTCTCCCAATCAGGCTGTAAGTACTTGATACTTTGTACCTGGTTTATTACTAACCAGTCCAAAGAAAGTCCATTTCTTCTGAGTTCTGAGGATCTTGTTTGTAAGAGTTGAGTTCAGTAATCACAGATTACCAAAAGATGGATAATGCATAAGCAAAATAAGCAGAAAAGGCATAGGACTATAGTCGGCTGAGTGGTTTACTAGTCATGGACGACAAATAGAACCTCCACAGTGCAAAAAGAGGCCAACTGAGCTGCACTGAAAACACTCTCTGTTCCTGTAACCCCACATATTTACCTGCTCATCTCATGACCCTAAGGGTCAATTTAGCATGGCCAATCAATCTAACCCACATATCTTTGAAATGTGGAAGGAAACTGGAGCACCTGGTGGAAATCCACCGACAGGCAGAGCATGTAAATTCTACACAATCACTCAAGGCTGGAATTGAACCTGGGTCTCTGGCAGTGTGGGGCAACATTGCTAACCACTATGCTACAATGTTGCCTATAAATGGACTGATGCAGACTAAATTTGCACTGCTGGTGGTAACAGCGGATTTGCTTTCCAGCCTCCCCCTTGTGTGGTGGAAGGCTGGAGCCAGTGTAGATCATTTTGCTGCCTGAAATGATTTATTTTTCCTCTTTCAGCCTGTTTCTAACCTTTTAAATGCAGTTGGATTTCATGTGGTAACAAGATCTAACCTTGTCAGGAATATCCATTGGGGGCTTGTCCTTGGCAGAGATAACATGTATTGTCCTGTATTGTTCAGTTGAAATGTGGGACCTTAATTTTAAAATATTCAATAAAATTTAAGGTGAGACAGTGATTTCTTACATGTGATGTTCCAAGGTGATTTCCTGTCTATTCAGTGGGATTGAGAGTTATAGATAGGCCTGGTGCCTTGTGGGCCAAAGGGCTTGTTTGTGCTGTAGTGTTCATGTTCTAAATGAACATCATGAGAAGAGCAAATGGCTTTTCGGTCCCTCAGGCACTCCTGTGTAGAGATGAACATTGACCTGTTATACTTGGGTTGTCTTTTGCTTCTTTTCCACCCCTGCAGGCCTATGTTTGCCCCTCTCTTATCCCCTTTTAATGATGGGGAGCTCCAGATACTAGAACTCCCCTGAAAGCAGAGATTTTTAATTGAAGTCTAGCCAGGTGGAAGGCCCAGTTCCTTCCATGATTTTGGTTCATAGAACACTACAGCACAAACAGGCCCTTCGGCCCACAAATTGCACCAATCATATCCATACCTACCAGGCCTATCTATAACCCTCAATCCCATTAAACCCCATATACTCATCCAGAAGTCTTTTAAAAGACCCCAGCGAGTTCGCCTCCACCACCGATGACGGCAGCCGATTCCATTCACTCACCACCCTCTGAGTGAAAAACGTACCCCTAACATCACTTCTGTACTTGCCTCCCTGCACCTTAAATCCGTGTTCAGTAAAGACCTGTGGCAGCAATGTGCACATTGTAGAGTTAGAACGTAGGTAACTTTACTTTTGATTTCTTTTCAGAGAGCACAAGCAGCTCTTCAGGCTGTAAATGCAGTGCAGACAGCTAACATGGCTATTGCTGGCAGTGGTGTCTCAGACAGTGCAGCTGGTCTTGCTGGCCAGAGCCCTGTTCTTCGCATCATTGTGGAAAACCTTTTCTATCCTGTTACACTTGACGTATTGCACCAGGTGAGTCTTGCCTTTAATTTGACAATGGTAAATTGTCCCAGAGTGGCAGGAATTTGGGTGGGGAGGAGGGAGGGTGGTGATTGGCAAAAGGGGGGCATGATGTGGTGTTGAAGGTGGGGGTGCAAACTGGGATGTTGAAGGCATTGAGAGAACTGAGTTGATGCCTGGAATTTCTGGGATGTGGGATTTTTGATTTTGTGGAATCAAGGCATGGGGCTTAATTTTGGAACTGGAAAGCATCCACTATAAGAAAAAACACGTTCATCTTCTAGGGGGGTAGGATTACTGCAGATATCCAGAATGTTCATCCTCCAACCCCATGGGCTGAGATTTGGCATGGGCTGTTACTGATAATGCCACAATACAATATTGGATAAATTTTATGTAAACACCAAAATCTGTCATTTGAGCTATGTGTAAATTAAATGGCAGCTTTTCACTGAGCTGGGTATAGCTAGCAAACAAAACCTTAGCCATGCTTTGTAAACCCCCAAATCAGGAACAATTTATAGTTCACCATGAAGCAAGCACTGTCAAATATGTGCAAATTGTTCTGCAGTAAACTAGCTTTTAATTTTTCTAATATTCTTGGATTGCAGATTTTTTCTAAGTTTGGCACTGTAATGAAGATCATTACTTTCACAAAGAATAATCAGTTCCAGGCATTGCTCCAGTATGCTGATGGCTCCAGTGCACAACATGCAAAACTGGTATGTTGACGTTTACAAAGTGGATAGTAGCAATAATGTCGCCCCCTGTGGATGTTAGGTTTAAAGCACTTCAGTGAGTTTGTAATGAGATTATCGTTGTGATCTTCAGACTCTACGTACTGTGTATTGAAACAGCGTTTTATTAACTGCGATATTGTGGAACTGCACCAGAGTCTCTGTAGCTGGGCTGTTAGTTCAGCATCTTGCCTTTGTTCCTCCTTCATCCACCTCTGGACTCAATCCAGAAGTAGGGGGTCCGGATCCATAAGGGTACAGTGTAAACCATTTAGGACTGAGATAAGTTCTTTGCACAGAGTGATAAGCCTGTGGATTCTCTATCGCAGAAAGCAGTTGAGGCCAAAATAGAACATTGAACATGTTTTCAGGAAGGCCTTAGATTAGGTATAACTCTTGGGATGAAGGGGATCAAATGAGATGGGGGGGGGAAAGAGGGAACAGGTTATGGAATAAATGGTGGGGCAGGCCTGAAGGGCTGAATGATCTACTCCTGTTCCTAGTTTGTGTTTCTGATATTCCCAAGATAGCAACAACTTTGTACTGGAATGGAGGGAAGGGTGTTATTCACGTCTTGGGGTATGTGGCTAGATTGGTATGATGCAAGATTTCTGACGTCTCCAGGTTTCTTGTTACGCCCAAGTGTTGAGACTAGGGCAAAGAAATTAACAAATACCTAAATATCCTCCAGACTGAGTTGAGAGAGCACAGTCGTCCATGAGCAGGTGAATAGGACAGTTAAGAAGACATTTGGGACACTTGCTTTTATCAGTTGTGGCATAGAGCACAAGAGCAAGGAGGTTATATATGAACTGTACAGAGCTGTCACAGCTGAAGTACCATGTGCTGTTCTGGTCACCTCAGTATAGGAAGGATGTGATAGCACCAGAGGGGCTACAGAGGAGGTTCACCAGGATGTTGCCTGGGATAAAGCATTTGAGCTATAAGGAAGAGACTGGATAGGCTTGCATTGTTTCCTTTAGGTGTGAGATGCCACTGTTGGACTGGGGTAAAGACAGTAAGAAGTCACACAACACCAGGTTAAAGTCCAACAGGTTTATTTGGTAGCAAACGCCACTAGCTTTCAGGGCTCTGTTCCTTTGTCAGTTGAGTGGGGAGTTCTCATGTTCTGGGATGCAGTGTAAACATCTGCATCAGAATTCATCCACCCTGCCCGCCATGGATTTGGAGTGGGTGAGCAGCGGACAATGGAAATGTCCATTGTCCTTGGGCAGGTTTGTGGTTTCCCCACTTACCTGATGAAGGGGCAGAGCCCCAAAAGCTAGTGATGTTTGCTACCAAATAGACCTGTTTGAGTTTAACCTGGTGTCGTTGTTTAGAGTAGAGAAGGCTGAGGATGGTGGCGCGGGGGGGTATGATTGAGAGATTTTGGACAGAGTGAGTAGGAAGTAGCTGCTCTCCTTGGTCGCGTGGACATAATTTTAGGGTAAAGGGCAGGAGATTCAGAGGAGATTTGAGAATTTTTTTCACTGAAGGTGGTGGGAATCTGGAATGCATTGCCTGGGAAGGTAGTGGAGGTTGGAAACCTTACAACCTTTTTAAAAGTATTTAAATGAACACTTGAAATATCATAACATTCAGGATATAGGATCAGTGCGCTTTTAGTGGTAGTTATTATCGGTGCAGACAGGAGTCGAAGGGCCTTTTCTGCACTGGATGACTCTGAATTATGTTCACTCAGTAGCTGTTCAGTAACCTTTGTACGATGCTTGAACCTTCAAGTTGAAGAGATTGTTGTCTGTACTGAATTGAATGTTTCAAGAGCTTTGAGCACATACTGGAGCATGGGTGAGAAGTTTGCTAAACACAGCTGGAGACGTATACAGCCTTTCCTTTGGTCACAGGAAAGGCATTGGTCTGTGTATCCCATTACATCTCGCTAGTTGTCGTCAACTGAGTAAATGACACAGGTCATCTTTCCAGGGCAGCCATCTTTATACAAAATCTTTCATATGCCTTCCTGCTTTACTGTGTCAACAACTGCCATATAGAGACCCTTCTTCTATTCATGGAAGCTTGGGGACTTGAGGGAATAATTGTTTTAACCTCTACTTATACCTTTTCTAGGCTCTGGATGGGCAGAATATCTATAATGCCTGCTGCACTCTGCGAATTGACTTCTCCAAATTGACTAGCCTTAATGTTAAGTACAATAATGACAAAAGCAGAGACTACACGCGTCCTGATCTACCATCTGGTGACAACCAGCCAACCTTAGACCAAACCATGGCAGCCGCTTTTGGTAAGGAAGCCTCCCTACTAGGTAAATACCCATTCTCCTGAGTGTTTTGCTGTGTGTGTGTAGGGGTGGGTTAAAATGTGATCAGTGCTGTTTAAAAGTAGGATCTCTAACCCAGCTTACGGGAATTCTTTGTAGTTGGAGCTCTGCATGGCTTGATGTGGTTTAAAAAAGAGTAAAAATTCACCAAGGATTAGGTGCAGGGGTGATGATGTCGATGGATAGGGGCGAGGTGAGCGTATTTAGCTACCTTCTTGATGCCTCCTGAGTATAGAGTATATTTAGCTGCTTTATCGGGCAGGACTGAGGTGCCTAGATCATTCTCTGGCCTTACTGAGGAAAGGTATGCACTAAACCACCCAAGTGTTGTCAGTCTGACTTTTTGATGGCTTGCAACGATGGCTATTACAGCTAAAGTTTCATTTTAAACATTTGGCTAATTGCTGAACGCCATTGTATATAGGATGCTGTCAGTTGTAAGACATGTTGTTGAGTTTTACTTTGCTGTCATGCTCCTGAACACAGCAGCAACTGTTATTTGGAGACAGTGATTGTAAAGAAAAACTGATGCCATGTTCCACTTGGCAGTGAGCCTGAAGAGCAAGTATTGTTGGGATTCCTAACTAGGGCTGTATAGAAAGCAGGAACTTGTCGCATCTGATTGTGATACTGCACTGTTGCCCTAAATGCTCAACACAAGATTGACTAATGGTAAAGACCAGTGGTTAAGCTTGCCTCTGTTCTTAGCCATTAAAGTGCCTCTCAGAATCTAATTGTGAGAAATTGAGATGACTAGATTATACTGTTCACAGTTCTAATAGCAATTCATTGTTGTGTTTAATGTCCAATATGAAGATTAGGCAAAGCTCAGTTGGTTCCAAACTGATGAACAGGGTTCATTAATTCAAGTGCTGGACTGCAGAGCCAGTTGCTGGCAGATAGCATATGATTTTAACTATTCCAGAGTTTAAAAAAAAGTAATTTGGTGTTGCTTTGCATACTGTAATTAGATGCAATTATTAACATTCACCTGTTTGGTTAGCTGTCTTCTTGTTGAAACTTTCCCAACTTATAGTTTATGTATATTGGTTTTGGCCCAGTCCTAGTCAATAATATATTTAAATCCACGAGAATTCAATATGTCTTGTGTGCACATAATTGTTTGGCTGTGTAAACTCTATTGGTGATTTAGGTGATCAACAATATTGAATGGTGGTTTTTCCAGCTGAGTTTAATTTTCCACATCTTTAAATCTATAACTGTTCACTAGTGGCACTCAACCCTGATTTAAACATACCAACATGTTCTTAACCAGAATTTCACTGCATGTTGGAACTGCAAAGGTTATCAGTGGAATTCTATAGCATTCATGTAGCCTGTTGACGCTTAGCAGGTGGAATGTAGGCAGAAATGGATTGTAAAAACTGTTGTTGCTAAAAGGGCTTACTGACAGAATTGTTCTCTTGTCAGGTGCACCAGGTATCATCTCCTCGCCTTACGGAGGGGGAGCTGGTTTCCCTCCTGGTATTGCCTTCCAGCAAGCTGGTGAGTTGCTAATGCAGGAATTTTATTTTTAAATGTTTTTGTTTTGTGCATTTGGGCCTAATATTTTTGAATAGTCTGAAGTGGAACTGGTGATCTGTGAATAAGCTTTGGGTTCTATTCTGAAGATAAATTTCTTGGGACTAAGGTGTGTTTAGCTACTTGTTGAAACTAATTTGCTTCTGTCTTATCCATAATAAATGGTTTGTTCTATGCATCTTTTGGGTTTGAGCAAGTGGAGAGCTAATGTTTGGGAAAGCTGTGTGTGAAGTTTCCATTTCCCTAGTGTTTTGCAGTTATCTCAGGAAGGTCATTTTAAAGTATAAACTTGAACAGCCAAGGCGCCTCTTTTGTAATTCAAAGTTGCTTATATTTTGAAAACTTGTGTCTCTACAGACTTCCTCCAACATCCATCAGATTTCTGTATGTACACTGCTCATAGACTCAGATTACTGTATGTACACTGCTCAGACTCTCAGCCTTATTTACTACCACTTGCCCTTCTGCCAATGGTACACTGTGACTTGATGGGAACATTTTATGCTAACTTTGTTTACAGTGGCATTTATGCTACTCAGGTTTTGACTAACAAATGTACAATAAGTACTTTTAGTACTTCTAGTTACAACTGTTTAGAAGGAAGCGTAAATGTGGTTTTGAGTGAATCATTTGTGTGGCAAGTAAAAGCCAAGCTTGGAGTAATCTTGCAGTTTTATTATGATGGTGGCTGGTTTTGTTTGATTATTGGTATCTATTGGTATGGTACTATTTACTTGAATGTACCTGAACCATCTCCCTGTTGATGGTTTTTATGTAGTTTACTATAGTGAGTAGCCTTGTTTGAGGCATTGTGCCTGTTTCCATTTGCAGTGGACAGGATTCTTTGGGCTGTTGCAGTCAGGTTTCGGTCTACCTCCTGAAGCTTTTTAGCTTCAAAATGTGGGGAGCGTTACATATTTTCAGTATGTTAAGTCATTGTTAAACTTTCACCATCTAATTCGTATGCATATAGTTAACTACTTGTAAATTTGTTAACTGATGAAATGTGTATGTTTTGTCTAATGGCTCCAGTTTCTTATCTGTAGGTTTGTCCGTCCCAGGGGTTCACGGGGCCTTGGCTCCGCTCAGCATGCCATCAGCAGCCGCAGCAGCTGCTGCAGCAGCTAGTCGTATTGGTATTCCAGGATTTACCTCTGCAGCCAATGCTGTCCTGCTGATTAGCAATCTGAATCCTGAGGTTAGTCTCGCGTGTCTTACTATTGTGTGCCACATGTCTCCCTAAACACTTTTCCCTTTCCTAAATCTGTTAACTGTAACTGGAGAAATGGAGATGAAAATTTCTACTGGACATTTGTTTCTCTGGCTATCTTCAATTTAAATTGCTATGAAAATATATCCTCCGCACTTGTTGTTTTATACTCCAACCTACCCTGATCATCCATGTTCACCTTTTACTATAACTATTTTCAGTTTTTCTCAATGGGGTTTTAATAAGAAATGTGTATTCTGACCAGTCACTAACTCATCTTTTATTTCCACAATAAACCTCTAGCCTTGCTAGAGATACACTGAAGTAATATTCAGTAGACATGTCTAATTCTCTTTTGGTTTAACACGTAGAACTGCAAAAGACCACATACTACAGGTTTCCAATGGTTTTTATGGTTTTCAGGTACAGATGCATCTATGGTTGGCCAGTCTGGAATGTGATGTCATCTCCTCACTGGATTTGACATTGCAGTAGTATCCTAGTGTACTCGAGGCAGGTAGCTCTTCAGCTAGGCACTTTGATGGAGTGACTTTGCATGTCACCGTTTCTAACCATGTGAATTTTTGAAAAAATTGTAAGCGTGTGACAATAAAAGTTTTTTATGGTTTAGTTTCTTACTTTTGCTTTACTACTCTTTATGCATTGCATGTATTAATGTAACTCTTGAGTTCTGGCCTTATTTCCCATGCTTGGGTTGCTTTCAGTAAATTTCCTAACCCGTACACCCACCGTTTAAGTGGATACAGTGCATGTTTTGGAACCTATGCTAAGACTATTCTTTTGACTAGTTCTTTTGCATCATATATACCAGACTAGGAAAACTCAATGAACTGAGTGCAATTTTTGTCTTGCACTCCTTTCCCTTTGCTAAACTGTTGTGATGAAAACTAGACCTAACTAGTGTCTTTCATTACCAACCCAAATTACCCCTTGCAGTAGTGATGTAGTTAACTCAGTACAGCCATCCATTGCAGTCGCAACTATTGTCCCAGAAGTCGACAGTTTGGTGCATCAGTTTTCATTCAAGTTGGCCCTGAAATTTTAGTTTGTAAATATCTTTCACTATACTTGATCAGGCACCTGGTTTCCATTCTGTACTGGCTTCCTCAGTTTCCTTTTCAAGGTTTTTCTGCTAAATCTAATTTATCTCCAGTTATTATTTCTGCTTATTTAATTTTAACTTTGATTTGCTGTACGCTGTCTTTTTGGAAGGTAGGGACAAAGTGAACTGTATCTGGATGCAGAAACATGCTTTCTCTTTGTAACTAGCTTCTCTTGAACCTCGTGTTCAATCCATTTGGCCTGAGTCTAGAGAATTTCAAGGAACAGTCTTTATCCTGGCAATTTTCATAACATAAACTCACTCCTAAAAGTGACTTAAGTACTTGGTTTGGGCATGTTAATTAAATTTAGCTCCAAGATAAACAAATTTGATTAGCACTGAAAGGCACAGATGAGTCTAAATATAGCACCAGTGTGTGAAATAGTAGCAACTTGGATCAGTACAAGATTTTTTTTTGTGGGGGGGGAGGGGGGGGGGAAGAGTGGTGGGGAATGGTATGTTTTCGAGGTTAGTTACTTAGGTATCTTGTGCCCCTTGAGGCAGTAGTTTTGAGCAGTGCATTTTCACATTGAGGTAAATTCATGTGCATTTTCCACAACTCTGTTGCTCCTTGGTATGCCCTGTGTCCTGCTGTACATACTAACTTAGATACACTATTATGCATGTCTGTGCAAGAGTGTTTCATGTTTTGTATTTTGAGACTTGCATCACTTGCCAACTCCAAGGTTGTTGGGACTTTAAAGAACTTTCAACAATAATCTGCAAAATGACCTTGTTGAATGCTCAGAGCATTAACTTGTAAATAGATGTTTGCTAGGATGAGGGGGCGCGTGGGGTGGAGTGGCTGTTTTGGGATAAAGTAGTAATAGCTGGAATTCAATTCAACTCCAGAATGAGAAGTCTAGCTGAATCATTGGATTATCTTGATTGTGTTTGGAAGCATCTAAATATTTGAAATTGATGCTGTGCAGAAATAAAAGTTTGAATCCAGTGTTAAGGTGCTAACTCTTAACTGTTTTGGTTTAAATAAAGTAGTTGCTGGATTTGAATGTGGTTTGAGGTGCTGAACCTTGTGCACACTTCAGATTTTGAGATGGTTTTAATCTGCAGCCTTTGAGAAGTAAAAGGATACAGTCTCTTTTTAATCTCTGTACATTTTACTCCCTTTCCTTTAGCATGTGTTCCCCCTAGGTGAAGTCATACAGCTTTTAATTTTGTGAAATAATGGAAGAGAATGCATTGATCAACCAGATGGAACTCTACATATTTCTCATGTATACTGACCTGTTTTATGCTACTTTTTTCTTTCCTACCCTTCCCCATCCCTTTCTCCCTTCCCAAACTTGATGCGGATTCCTTTGTGAACTGACTGCACGGTCCCCATGCTTCCTGTGCTTCAACAATGCTCTTCGGACCAACCTGCCCCTCAATTAACCATCTTGAACCATGATCCATGAACCAATTCACCATTCTGTGGGAACCACCCTTCGTTGTGGATGATTCGTTCCATCTTCGTTCTCCCTCGATTCCTTTCCTCTTCCTGTCTTCCGCTGCCTTGCTCTGCTGTCCTTCTAAAGAGAGTTACGCCCCAATGCCTCTTTATTCTTTTCGGTATGTTATCGTTAGCACTTATTATCTGTTTTTATTATTTCTTGTTGAAAGCTTTATATTTGAAGTTTGCAGTTTGCTATTTCAATGCATAATTTCAGTTCAACTATAATTTGGCATTAGTTTGATGCTTTGATTTGCATACATAGCTCAGTAATGCATGTTTGGGTGCTTTGCATGCCTTTGTAAATCTTTAAACTTGTATAGATGACCTCAGTAATTTCTTTGGCTTTTAATTTAGTCTGACACTGAATTTCATTCTCCTGAGTGCTATGATTTTCATAGCATCCTAATTCTGAATTTTGCTAACTAGGAGAAAATGGATACATGATTTTTGAAACTTTGGTTGTGATTGGGTTGCATATTGGCTAATGGTATTGAATACATAGCACCTGTTAACTTTCTGTATCTTCTGTTAAGGAGTGTATGGTGATGTGCAGCGTGTGAAGATACTTTTCAACAAGAAAGAAAATGCCTTGGTACAAATGTTTGACTGTACCCAAGCTCAACTAGGTAGGTCTTCAGGAGAAAGCTCTGGCACTTGGTCCTTGAGAAAAGGTGTTTTGTATTTAAATTGGTAATGTTAACTGCATTGTCTTGCATATTTGGTTTTAAAATTAACTGGTTCAGGAGAGGTTGTGTAAGCAGCTCTGTTTGTGTTGTCAACCATTATACAGTACTCTGCTTCCCTACTCCTTTCCTAATTGTTTAAAATGATCAGCAACTTTCAGCAGAAGCAATTCTGTCAATTCCACTCCTGCCCTGTAGCCTTGCAATTGTTTAGTTTTCAAATGCTTATCTAATTCCCCATTACCATCTCATTCAAATAATATATTGCAAATCCTAACCATGCAATGTAATTTTAAAAGCAAAACCTTTTTCCTTGTCATTTTCTTTGGTTCTTTTGCCAGTAAAATCGGTGTCCTGTGGTTAAATGGTTTTTTTGGTCCAGACCCCTCATCTTGAGAATTTGTTTAAATCTTATCTCGATGTTCTCTAAGGAGAACAAGCCCAGTTTCTCTCTTTCAATATAATGTCTTTTATTGCTGGTACAATTGAATCTATTCTGCGCTATCTTCAATATTTCACATCCTTCCTAAACTGATGTGACCAGAATTGGGCACAGTATTTAAATTGAAGTCAAGCCAATGCTTTATACATGTTCCTTTATACCTACCTGATTTTGCATAATCTGTCCTTCATAAAGCCCAGGTTCTTGTCTGCCTTTGGTTCCCCCCAACCCTCCAATTCTCACCTAATTCTAGACTTGTGCACATCCCTGATTGTAATCAGTCCACCATTGGTGGCTGTGACTTCAGATGCCTAGGCATTAAGTTCTGGAATTCCTTTCCTATGTGCCTCTACATTTCCCATCCTGCTTTAAAACTTTAAAGCCTACCTTTTTTGGCTGAGTTTTTGAGTCATCTGAATTGGCCTAATATCTCATTGTGTGGCCTGTTTTATCAGCTTGTTTTATAAAGCTCCTGTGCTGTGCTTTGTTATAGGAAGTGTTTAAGTGGTTGGTTGTAATTTTTTCCTCCTCCCTGCCCCCCAAAAACAAATTGGATTGGAATATAACAGCCAAATTAGATTTTGTTCCAGATATTCAACTGGTGGCATATTTAATCTTTTTTGCCAGTTGCCTTGAATTTGTTTTATCTTCTGTAATATACATGTATTGCCAGTTGTACTCACATTAGTTCAAAAATCGACTCCTGCATTTTCCCTAGCTATGAGCCATCTGAATGGTCAGAGACTTCATGGAAAAGCCATGCGTGTGACCATGTCCAAGCACCAGACAGTGCAGCTTCCCCGTGAGGGCCAGGAGGACCAAGGCCTGACCAAGGACTATAGTAGCTCACCGCTTCATCGCTTTAAGAAACCAGGGTCGAAAAACTTCCAGAACATCTTTCCTCCTTCTGCCACCCTCCATCTCTCCAATATTCCGTAAGTGGTGAACATTTTTGCAATTTTACTGAATAATCATTTATTTATTGAATTAGAGGGATATGGACCCTGGAGTGGTAGGGGATTTTGCTTCAGTTGGACTGCATGGCTTGGAGGGCCAGAGGGCCTATTCCTCTGGCCAGATGCCATGTTGAACGGAATGAACTGATCTAGGTACCTGGCTATAACCATAATCTCTTTTATTCCAGACCTTCTATTACTGAAGAAGATCTGAAGTTGCTGTTCTCAAGCACAACTGGCATGGTCAAAGCATTCAAGTTCTTTCAGTAAGTTTCATTTTCTGATCCAATTGCTATTTCTGAAGCCATTGACCTAACTTCTTTTGGATGGACGGGGGGGTCTGCTCAATTTTTAGTAAAATCTCTCCTTGTAATTCTAGGAAAGATCGCAAGATGGCTCTCATCCAGATGAGCTCAGTGGAAGAAGCAATCCAGGCTCTCATCGACCTTCATAATCATGACCTCGGAGAAAACCACCACCTCAGGGTTTCCTTCTCCAAGTCAACCATTTAAGGCTCTGACATGGATTCCAACTGTTTTATGGAGTCTTGTCTAGCCTACGGGCACAATGATTATCTTAGAGACACCACTAGACCTCAAAGCAGCTACATAGCTGAAATTACCCAAAAGTGACCACAGTTCTTTCTTAAACAAACTTTTTGAAGTTTACTGCAATGACATCCTGTTTTATGGTAGCAATGCTGTCAGTTTCAATCTGTTTATCAGATTGGCTTGTGCGAGTGTTGTTCTTAATTCAGCATTTGAAATTCTTCTAAAAGTTTACAGGTTGCAAATACTTCTCTTGGATCACCAAACCTGTGCATCTATAATCAGGTTGTGTATTAATAAACCTTTTAAGTCTTTTTTTTCATCTTTGGGTATCCATACCACTATAATACAGAAGTGTGGATAATTTAAGCATATGCTCTACTTTCATTTAAATGATTATCCTGTGCCTTATGTCTTTATAATGAAACAGGGGCCATTTTATAAATTGTAAGTCTGTTTCTGGTTACGTGCTTTGCGGTTTGCTTCAAGCAATGTTTTGCTGCTTGTTTGCTCATTAATGTTGTTCCTTACCCAAATTGCAGGAGGGTGTTGGAGGAGGCAGGGAAGAGACAGAATTGGCATGTTATAGCCGTGACTATTTCATTCAAGATGCTGATTTGCAGTTTAGCCATCTAATCTTGGATATTGTACCACCACTCTTGGGCAGCAAGCTTTCTAGGCATCAAAATTTGTTCCCAACCCCCACCGCTTTTTGCCTTTTTTCTCACTCTTCCCATCATTTGGGATTAAATAACTATTTACCATCAACTGCCTGGTGGCTTTGCCATTAATCTGTTTTTTTCAACCAGTGCAGAACAATGCTGTTGAATATTCATTTAACCGATTGAAGCAGTGTAGATATGAAGGTTGCTGCAGCTTCCGAGCTCGTATATTGTGATGCACCACTCTTTAATTTCAGCTGGCTAGTTGTCACCTTAGTAGGGTTATACTTGTATTGGATACCTCTGAATCAAGATGGTGCACAGCCAATTAATTGTATGGCTATAAAAGCATTGCTTTTTGTAGGAGTGGGCAGTTATTTTGTCCATTCCCCACACATCTCCAGCCCTAGTCTGCAGGTGTCATTTGTAATGAAACATGAATTTATTCAGACTCTGTCCAGAAGAATTCTGGTCCTAATAAGCGACTTGGAATATCCTCAGGAGTAGGCTACTATTATTTTTTCCTGCCTTTACAAAGGAAAATACAGTTGTCCAGTAACCAGGAACAGTCCCAATTTGAAGTGGCCTAGGCTTGTTGCCTCTATATTCAATATCTTGTATGTATTTTATAGTTGGGTGTTTTATTATCTTAGTCCATAGAATGTGCATTTTTTACCTGTATTTTGTTTAGTATGATTTTTGATTTTAGTTTTTTGAGCTGAAATTTCTGCTTTGTACACCGAAGTGAGATTGACATGATGTCAATGTCCTGCTGTATGCCCTGTCACCTTTTATTGGTTTTATTAATGTATCCGCTGAAATTTTGGCATGGTGTGCAGTTATGTTTTTATGCTGTCTTGGTAATTTGCTTTTGTTTTATTTTTGCTTTTTGATTTGTATATTCCTTCTGGGGTCAAATGAGAACAGATTTGTCCTATTGGTCTGTCTTTTTGCCACCTAGTATCTCATTCCATTTTTACCCTGCCTTGTTCCCTTATGCATGAGTACAGCATTGACAAAGAGGTTCCTACAGTATTAAGTGCTCAGTATAGTATTTGATGAAGCTTCTGTCCATTTTACAAGGTTATTATGATTTGACTTCGTGATTCTTTGGATATTGGGGCCCATGTACAAGTACTCTATTGATGCACTTAATGCCGTAAAGTCATTAGTTATGAGTACAATCAAACTCTTAACCTGTTACCAGAGTTTCCTTTGAGTATGATTCAGCAGATTAATTAGCAGGAGCACAGGAGGAGGAAAATGGTGCCTTTTCTGGAAGATGGTAGTGTGCACAGTGATGTGCGATGGTGTTCCGTTTGCTGACTGAAACAGATACCTGGGTAGTCGAATGGTCTAATGAACAACCAGTTCTGAAGCTACCTGCAGTTTTTACTATTTTGAGTTATTTTTATTTACAGATTTGGCTTTGTCAAATCTGTGTAATTACAGGCCTGTAGGGATGAATTTGTCGATATTGCCGTAGCAGCCCTTGTAACTAGTCACCTTATTACAGTTTCCTTACTTTTGGACAGATAAGACACTTCCATTTTGTGTAGCCTAGCAAATCAACATTGCGAGAATGGGCTTTGTAGTTTTTAAGCCCTTCTAGACTGTACCAAGTCCTGACATCTTTTTAAAACCATCTAATATATTTGACATCCACTCTGAAAACAGTTGGCACTTGGATTAAATCAAATATTATTTGCTGATAATTCATGGTTTCCCTACTGTCCAAATGTAGCACGTTCCCTTAAATAGTGAAAAGAAAATACTTCAGATCCACTTCCCAAACATTCCATAGTTTGGGCTAAATGCTGGAGTCATAAATGAATATTTGTACACTTCTGACTGATCTTGTGTATGAGTGCTCATTAATGACCATGTTAGTGATCTTGTGCCTAAACTAATTAATGAGCAATAGTTTACTTTAAGAGCAGAATGTTCAGACTGACGCAAGTCAACTGCTTAATGGATTTTTTAGGTTTTTTTTTCAGGGTTTCATGGACCAAAGTTGTTGTGCCTTCTGAAGTCTTAGTTCTTCACATTTTGCTATTCCTCTTCAAGCCCTCAAATGTGGTGATTGTAATGCATTATGCACCTAGAGTGATTGGTAGTTGTATATTTAGGGGATTCACTGCTGGATTCAATCTGTGTTCCTTTAAAACTGTTGGAGGTGCTGCCTACATAAAGTATGCAGTTTTCAAACATGAATACAACTCCACCTCTATTTTTGTCCTTGATTTCTTTAAAGAAATTTTCCCTCTTTTCAGCTGTAAAGAATGTTTGAAAAAAAGGTGTAAATATTCATAACTTTTTTACCTAGAGAGGCTAAGGGGAACAAAACCGGTTTTTATATGGAAGCATTGTCTTGTATATTTTGATTAAAAAAAAAACAGCTGTCAGGTTTCATATGTAAAAGGGTTTTTCAGAAAACAATTCCTCTTTTATTGAGAAGAATGTTTGTTTGTAATGCAAAGAGATGATTAAAATAATTTTCTAATGAATTTGTAGCTGTATGAATACATTTCAGTGTACCACCATTTCAGATTATGCAATTTTCTTTTACAACCATTAACAGCTCTGGCCAATGTAGTACTTGCACCTTCAATAAACTGCTTCATTCTTTATTTTCTGACCTTTTTTGTGTCTGCTGTTTCTTTATCTAAATGTTTCAGCTTGTCTACTATTTATAACTATCATCACAGCTACTAAGGACTTTATTTTAACTGCCCCATGTTGGAAGAAATTGCATTGCTGTTTCTGTTTAAACAGTTTTCTGTTTTAACTTTTCTTGCATTTAAATTCCAGTCCAGTTGACCTAAAGAAACAATCATCTTTTATGATGAAATACCTTGATCTTTCTCTCCTCTCCTCCCACCCATCGGTATCAAAAGTACACTATCTCGCTCAATATATGCTCAGCTTGCTGGCTATTTTGAAGCCAATTCAGTGTGAATGTTTCTGGTTGCTTGTAAAGTAGCATCAGCCAGTGACTCTGCCTAACTACAAAACAAATACAAGTTTGACAGATCAGCTGTTACTGGAGTGTGTCAAACTAGTCTTTGATCTCTCTTTATTTAATAGTAAACTTTGCATTTCCTCCCATCTGAAGACCTAGTTTGGGATTCAGCTGCACATTAGGGTCAGAGATCTTTCTGTGCCCAACATTTGCCTCACTTTCCATTTGTTTCACATCTCAAACAAGTTAAGGGTGGGGTTGGTTAGTACAGTAACTTCCCTGCTACTGAGGAACAGGCAACCAGTATAGCACAAAGTTGATACAGAAATTACCCAATAAATGTGATCATATTGTTACTTCAGCTATAAGCAGTAATCCATTTCATGGATCATTTCTGCCTGCAATGCTACCCATGTTGGTCCTTCAGTTTTATTGTAGACACAGGAATGACAAAGCTGGTAACTCAATGATCCACTGAACATGGCAAAAGCTTTTGAATACTTTGACCCAGCTGTGTAGCTAAACGTGAAGCTTGAGAGTGTAGATAGTCCTGAAGTTTGTGCTGAATTGTAATAGCAGCAGCACTGTGCCACACAGAGCAAGAAGACTTTGAGGATAGAATGGCAGAAATAATAGTAGGAGGGATTTTAAAGGATGAAAAGCTGCAGCAGGCTACGGTGCAGAGGGACCTGGGGGTCCTTGTGCATGAGTCGCAAAAACCCAGTCTGCAGGTGCAGCAGGTGATCAAGAAGGCGAATGGGATGTTGGCCTTTATAGCGAGGGGGATAGAATATAAAAGCAGGGAGGTCTTGCTGCAACTGTACAGGGCACTGGTGAGGCTGCAGCTGGAGTACTGTGTGCAGTTTTGGTCGCCACACTTGTGGAAGGATATCTTGGCCTTGGAGGGAGTGCAGAGGAGGTTCACTAGGCTGATACTGAGATGAGGAGGTTAGCCTATGAAGAGAGACTGAATAGACTGGATCTGTACTCGGAGTTTAGAAGGATGAGGGGGGATCTTATAGAGACGTATAAGATAGTGAAAGGGATGGATAGGATGGAGGTCGAGATTCTTCCTGCTTAGAAAGGATAGCAGGACTAGAGGGCACAGCCTCAAGATAAGGGGGGTGCAGTTTAGATCAGAGTTGAGGAACTTCACTAAAAGGGTGGTGAATCTCTGGAATTCTCTGCCTGTTGAAGTGGTGGAGGCTACCTTGCTAAATATATTTAAGTCACAGGTTGATAGGTTTCTGACAGACAAGGGAATTATGGGGAGAAAGCAGGAAAGTGGAACTGATCCACTTCAGATCAGCCATGATCTTATTGAATGATGGGGCAGGCTCGAAGGGCTAGATGGCCTACTGCTCCTATTTCTTATGTTCTAATGAATGGAGTTTGCCCACAGTGCATTTGCACCTAAAGCCTTGAGTGTTAAAGTAACATTTTGATTTATTGTCATGTATTTGGGATACAGTGAAAAGTATTGCTGCTTGCACAATATACAGACAAAGTATAAGGGAGGGTGCAAAACATAGTGTTTATCATAGCTAGGGAAAGATCAACTTAATGCAGAGTAAGTCCATTCAAAAGTCTGGCAGCAGAGAAGAAGCTGTTCTTGAGTTGGTTGGTATGTGACCTCAGACTTCTGTATCTATTTCCTGATGAAAAGGTGGAAGAGAATGTTCGGGGGTGCGTGGGGTCCTTAGTTATGCTGGCTGCTTTTCCGTGGGTAAAGAGTCTTCTGTATCAAGGAAAAAACCCAAGGTAATTTCTACAAAATATCAGAAACAAGTTACCTATTGTATACCTTGCACCTTAATTTGTTCAGTAGAATAGTTGAAGAGCGATTTGCAATTGTGAATTCTTCACTTGAACAAGATTCAAGTTTTTGACTAATTAGCAGACAAATCGTGGTCAATAATCTAGAACCCTACAGTGCAGAAACAGGCCCTTCGGCCCATCGAGTCTGCACCGAACACAATCCCACCCAGACCCTATCCCCATATCCCTACACATTTACCTGCTAATCCCTCTAACCTACACAACCCAGGACACTAAGGGGCAATTTTAGCATAGCCAATGAACCTAACCCGCACATCTTTGGACTGTGGGAGGAAACCGGAGCACCCGGAGAAAACCCATGCAGACACAAGGAGAATGTGCAAACTCCACACAGGCAGTGACCTGAGCTGGGAATCGAACCCTGGAGCTGTGAAGCAGCAGTGCTAACCACTGTGCTACCGTGCCGCCCAATATGAATGATAAAATCACACGTGGGGAATAGATGAAATAACTCCGGTTGTATCACTCCCTGCACAGATGTGGCACCATGTGTAAGCTATTTTCAAAACTTGGCATCTGGAACCTACTCACTCCTGTCAATGGATTTACTGCTTGTCACCTGCAACAGTAACTTGATTCCATCTGAGTATCCTGAAGGTAGTCAACAGGAACACCTGCAGAATTTCCTAAACTAGGTTCATAACTGGTCTTGATGGCACAGAGACTCCTTCATCCTATTTCTTAAATTTAAGTCATTAAACAGTCTGGTCAGCTCTGGCAGAGTTGAAGCATAAAACTAATATCCTCACCAAAGCCAATTTTCAGCTTTTTCCATTTTAACTTAGATTCTATGTACTTCGTAGAAATCAATGGTGCAGAAGGAGGCCATTTCGTTTTGAGCCTGCACTGCCAATTCCACTCCGTCCCTAAGCCTGTAACCCCATTATTACCCTGCTGATCACCTGACACTTTTCATGGCCAATCCATCATTTAATTAAGGCTTAAGCAGGTTTGCAGAAGTTAGATTCAGAGTACAGGAGTGAGGTAGAGAAACAGGTGCAGCAACGATAATCTCCCTCAATGTCAACAAAACAATGGAAATTGTCATTGACTTCAGAAAGTGTAAAGGAGAACATTGCCTCTGGCTTTACCAATGGGGATGAAGTAGAAAGTGTCAAGAGCTTCAACTTTTTAAGTGTCCAGATCACCAGCAACCTGTCCTTGTACCCACTGCCCCCCATGCCAACACTATAGTTACAAAAGCTCACCAATGCCTCTACTTTCTCAGAAGACTAAGGAAATTTGGCATGTCAGCTATGACTATCACCAACTTTTTCAGATGCTGCGTAGAAAGCATTCTTTCTGGTTGTATCACAGCTTGGTGTGGGCTCCTGCTGTGCCCAAAAGTGCAAGGGAATTCAAAAGGTTGTGAACGTAGTCCAATATCAGGCAAACCAGCCTCCCATCCATTGACCGTCTACACTTCCCGCTGCCTCGGCAAAGCAGCCAGCATAATTAAGCATCTCACGCACCCTGCGTGTTCTCTCTTCCACCTTTTTCTCTCAAGGGAAAATGAAAAGTCACGTACCAACACAAGCGGCAGGTTGGCACAGTGGGTTAGCACTGCTGTTTCACAGCTCCAGGGTCCTGGGTTCGATTCCCGGCTCGGGTCACTGCCTGTGTGGAGTTTGCACATTCTCCTCGTGTCTGCGTGGGTTTTCTCCGGGTGCTCCGGTTTCCTCCCACAGTCCAAAGATGTGCGGGTTAGGTTCATTGGCTATGCTAAAATTGCCCCTTAGTATCCTGGGATGTGTAGGTTAGAGGGATTAGCAGGTAAATGTGTAGGGATATGGGATAGGGTCTGGGTGGGATTGTGTTCGGTGCAGACTCGATGGGCCAAAGGGCCTGTTTCTGCACTGTAGGGTTCTATGTTGTTAGAACAACTCAAGAACAGCTTCTGCCTTGCTGCAGTCAGACTTTTGAATGGACTTACCTTGCATTAAGTTGATCTTTCTGTACCTTTAGCTATGACTAATAGTACATTCTGCACTCCATGGATGGTATATTTTGTCTGTATACTGCGCAAGCAACAATACTTTTCACTAAGTTAATACGTGTGACAATAAGTCAAAATTGAGTAAAGAACTAGGCTATAAAGTATTGCCTTTTGCACTTGAATGTGGATTTAGACTGCAGTTAGGGGGCTAAAGTTGGAATCTGGTGAGGTGATCCTTTTCTTCCAGCCTTGGAAGGAAGACCTGGTGAGTGTTCTGGGTCCTGGTCCTGTTCGGCTGTATCCTGCCCAGGTCGCACCTTTCTCAGAATCAGTGCCCACACCCCAGGAATCCAAATCTCTCCCTCCTCAAATTCATCTGTCTTATTCTCCAATCCTTGCTAGGACACGGCACAGAGTAATCCTGCGATTACTCAAATGTATTTCTTAGCTCCTAATGTTCTGCTGTCAGACCCCCTCCTTCTTACCCACACTGGTACTGATATGAACAGCCTCTGGTTATTCACCATCCCTCTTCAAAATGTCCTGCATTGTACCATAAACCAGGAGTAAAGGAAGTAATTTGAGGGGCAAGGCAGCTTGGCCATGTGGAATGTGCCTCTTGTGTGATGCGGGAAGTCAGGGACACTTGTGACGGGGATTCTGTTGTAAAGGGAAGAGTTAGTTTGTTTGCTGATAGTTTGTTGCCTCCCTGGTGCAAGGCTCCACTGATCAGCTGCAGAACACTCTGAAGAGGGATGGTGAACAGCCAGAGGTGGATTGGGACCGACGGCAGAACGCTGTGTCATGTGCTACCGAGAATAGGAGAATAAGACAGTGGGTTTCCTCAGGGTGCTCCGGTTTCCTCCCACAGTCCAAAGATGTGGGGTTAGGTTGATTGGCCATGATTAAAAAAAAATTGCCCCTTAGTGTCCTGAGGTGTGTGGGTTAGAGGGATTAGTGGGTAAAATATGTAGGGATATGGGGGTAGGGCCTGGGTGGGATTGTGGTCGGTGCAGACTCGATGGGCCGAAGGGCCTCTATCTGCACTGAAGGGTTTCTATGATTCTATGAATTTGTGGAGGGAGGGATTTAGGTTCCTGGGGTGTGGGGACTGGTTCTGAGAAAGCTGGGACCTGTATAAGCCAGACAGGACTGGGACCCCAACAGGGCTGGGACCAATATCCTTGCAGGGGTAGGTGCTTGTCCTGTGGCAGGGGGCTGGGGACCCGAGTGAGCAGACACGAGAGAGGGAAACAAAGATAGAAATAAAAGACAAAAATAGAAAGCAAAAGTAGAAGGCAGAGGAAGTGAGAAACAGCAGCAAATAGGACGCTACAAGAAACTGTAAAACATGCCAGTGTAAAAGCACTGTATCTAAATGCTTGGCACATTCGCAATATACTGCAAATTAATATACAGCGATATGATAGCAATTACTGAGACATTACTGCAGGATGACCAGGGCTGGGAACTGAATATCCAAGGGTATTCAATATTTAGGAAAGACAGGAAAAAGGAGAGGGGGTGATGTGCTTAGTGAAGGGTGAAATCTGTAATAATGAGGAGCCAAGGAGAAAATGCTGGAAAATATCAGCAGGTCTGGAAGCATCTTAAGGAGAGAAAAGAGCTGACATTTCTCTCCTTACAGATGCTGAGATTTTCCAGCATTTTCCCTTGGGCTTCACATTCCGGCATCTGCAGAAATTTCCTTTTATACAATGAGAGGCTATTGGCTCAGAAAATTTAAGTGCAGGATCGGTCTGGAATGGACGGAGAAGTAACAAAGGGTGGAAGTGGGAATTAGAGGCTTCACAATAGAAATAAAAGCATTAAATAAAATCAGAGATGCATGAAAAAAGACACAAACTTTAATTGCATATAGTTTGGGTAAAGAAAATTGGCGATAATACTGTGCTAGGTGCATAAGTGCATAAAAAGAACAAGGTTAATGAAGACAAATGTAGGTCCCTTACAGTCAAACAGGTAAACTTACGAAAAGCAAGGAAATAGAGCAATTAAACAACTACTACAGTTCTGTCTTCATGAAGGAAGACGCATAATTTCTCAGAAATACTCAAGAATCAAGGATCTCATGAGAAGGAAGAATTGAAGGAAATTAATATTACTAAAAAAACTAATACTGGAGAAACTCTTAGGGCAGATGAAATGTATCCCAGGGCATTCAGTGAGGTAAGGGAGGAAATAGTATAAGGAATTCATCTCTGGCCACCAAAGTGCTGGAGGACAGCCAATGTGGTGCCATTTCACATCTCTGGTGTGTAATGGCACCACATCTCTGTACACAACTCTGGTGCGGCCGCACTTGGAGTACTGTGTGCAGTTCTGGTCCCCACATTACAGGAAGGATGTAGAGGCTTTGGAGAGGGTGCAGAGGAGGTTTACCAGGATGTTGCCTGGTATGGAGGGGAGGTCCTATGAGGAGAGATTGAGAGATTTGGGGTTGTTTTCGCTGGAAAGAAGGCAGCTAAGAGGGGATCTCATTGAAACATATAAGATGATTAGAGGTTTAGACAGGGTAGATAGTGATAGCCTTTTTCCTAGGATGGAGAAAGCTAGCACGAGGGGGCACGATTTTAAATTAAGGGGGGGTAGTTATAGGACAGATGTCAGGGGTAGGTTCTTTACCCAGAGGGTGGTGAGGGACTGGAATGCCCTGCCAGCTGCAGTTGTAAATGCACCTAGTTTGGGGGCGTTTAAAAGATCTGTGGATAGGTTTATGGATGAAAAGGGATTGGTTTAGGCTAGTAGGTCATTGTTTTGTAACTGGTTGGCGCAACATCGTGGGCCGAAGGGCCTGTTCTGCGCTGTAATGTTCTATGTTCTATGTTCTATTATTCAAGGGATGATGGGATAAACCAGGAAACTACAGTTGGTCTAATCTCAGTGATGGGGAAATTATTGGTAGCCATTCTGAGAGACAGAATTAATCTGCATTTAGAGAGATGGGGATTAATCAAGGACAGTCAGCATGGTTTTGTTAAGGAGAGATCATGTCTGATCAACTTGACCAGGTGTATAGGTGAGTGCAATGTGTTTAACGTTGTCAACTTGGACTTTGGCAAAGCTTTTGTGACTGATCCAAAGGTAAGAGCCCATGGAATTAAAGGAAATTTGGCAAATTGGATCCAGAATTGGCCGAGTGGCAGGAAACGGAAGGTGATGGTCAAGGAATATTTTTCTGACTGGAAGCCTGTGTCTAATAGGGTTCCCCCGGGATCAATGATTGGGATCTTTTTGTTTGTAGTTTACATAAATGATTCAGGCTTGAATGTAGGGGAGGTTGATCAGTAAGTTTGCAGATAATACAGAAATTGGTAGGATGGTAAATAGTGAGGAGGTTTAGATTATAGGAGGATATAGATGGACTGGTCAGATGGGTTGATCAGTAGCAAATGGAATTCAATCTGGATAGGTGTGAAGTGATGGGTTTGGGTGGGAATACACACTGAACAGCAGGACCCTGGGAAATACCAAGGAGCAAAGGGGCCTTGGTCTGCATGTACACCGGTTCCTTAAAGTGGGACCGGAGAATAAAGTGGACAGCAAGGCATATTGTAAACTTGTTTGTGGAATCCTGGCTAAGTTCCTGGACCCCCATTAGAGTTGAATTTGGTTGTGTTTGCGAGATTTCAGCCAAGACTAATGTGATAAAGAAGCAGCTGATGTTTTCTGTACTTTGCCTCAGCACCAGTTCACGGGAGTTGCCCGGGAGTCTGCCTGTATTCTTAGCATCGTGTCCCATTCACTTTGTTGCTGATTACCCAACCAACCAGCACAGAGGCTCGTGACTCAGACATGGATTTAAAATGATTGTCTGAAAGGTTATAGGGGAGACGAGGAAAATGTTTTTCACCCAGAGGGTTTTGGGGATCTGGAACTCACTGTCTGAATGGGGCAGTGGTTCAGTAAGGTGCTATACAAAAGGTAAGGGAAAGGCTCTTGGAGTTGGGGATTAAACAATAACCTGAATAGAGGTTAGTTAAAAGAAGGAGATCTCAGGAAATGTTATTAATGGAAGTGTTAGAATTCAAAAAGAAGGTACAAAAGCTAGCATGAGAGCACTTTATCTGAATGCTCATAACATTCGAAACAAGTTGACGGCACAAATCATTGCGAATGAGTGTGAATTGGTGGTCATTACAGAGACATGGTTGTAGAATAAGAACATAAGAAATAGGAGCAGGAGTAGGCCATCTAGCCCTTCGAGCCTGCCCCGCCATTCAATAAGATCATGGCTGATCTGTCGTGACTCAGCTCCACCTTCCCGCCCTCTCCCCATAACCCTTAATCCCTTCTCTTATCAAAAACCCATCAACCCGTTTCTTAAAAATATTTAGCGAGGCAGCCTCCACCACTTCAACGGGCAGAGAATTCCAGAGATTCACCACCCTTTGAGTGAAGAAGTTCCTCCTCAACTCTGTTCTAAACCGCCCCCCCTTTATCTTGAGGCTGTGCCCCCTAGTCCTACTGTCTTTTTTGAGCGGGAACAGTCTCTCCACCTCTATCCTATCCATCCCATTCATCATCTTATACGTCTCAATGAGATCTCCCCTCATTCTTCTAAACTCTAACGAGTACAAGCCTAGTTTATTCAGCCTCTCCTCATAGCTCAATCCCCTCAACTCCGGTATCAGCCGAGTAAACCTCCTCTGCACTCCCTCCAGGGCCAAAACATCCTTGCGCAGGTGCGGCGCCCAAAACTGCACACAGTACTCCAGCTGCGGCCTCACCAATGCCCTATACAGCCGCAGCAAGACCTCCCTACTTTTATATTCAATCCCCCTCGCTATGAAGGCCAGCATCCCATTCGCCTTCCTGACCACCTGCTGCACCTGCAAGCTGGGTTTTTGCGACTCATGCACAAGGACCCCGAGGTCCCTCTGCACCGTCGCCTGCTGCAGTTTTTCGCCCCGTAAGTAATAGTCCTTCCTACCATTCCTCCTACCAAAGTGGACCACCTCACACTTGCCAACATTAAATTCCATTTGCCATTTCCTGGCCCATTCGCCCAGCCTATCTAGATCCTTCTGTAGACTCTCCACACCCTCCGCACAATTTGCCTGGTCATGACTGGGAGTTAAATATCCAGGGGTATCAGACTGTTTTGGAGGGACTGACAGGAAGGTAAGGGCCAGCGGACCTCTGATATTGAAGGATGACATCAGGGCGGTAGTGAGAGATGATATTGGTTCTATGGAAGAAAAAGGTTGAATCCATTTGGATGGAAATTAGAAATAGTAAGGAGAAAAAGTCACTGATAGGCGGAGTCTGTAGGCCACCAAATAATAGCATCGCGGTGGGGTGAGAAATAAACAAAGAAATAACTGGTGTGTGTAAAACTGGTGCAGTGATTATCACGGGGGATTTTAATCTGCATATCAATTGGTCAAACCGGGTTAATGAAGGCAGCCTTGAGGAGGAGTTCATAGAATGTATCCGCGATAGATTCCTTGAGCAGTCTGTAATGGAACCTACAAGGGAGCAAACTATTTTAGATCTGGTCCTGTGTAATGATGATGTGGAGCGTGCAGGAATGGGACGGCAGTAGTTATGGGAGATTTCAATCTGCATATTGATTGGTCGACCCATGTTGGACGAGGTGGGCTCGAGGAGGAGTTCTTGGAATGCTGCAGGGATAATTTCCTTGAACAGTGTGTGTTGGAGCCGACGAGGGAGCGAGCTATCTTGGATCTGGTGCTATGTAATGAGGCGGGTAGAATTAGGGACCTTGCGGTGAAGGATCCTCTTGGAGAGAGTGATCATTGTATGGTGGAGTTTCTGGTGCAGATGGAGGAGGAGAAAGTGGGTTCCCAGACACGCGTCCTTTGTTTGAATAGAGGGGAGTATGGTAGGATGAGAGAAGAATTGGCGAATGTGGACTGGGGGAACGCGTTGGAAGGTAGGTCTGCTGAGGAGCAGTGGAGGATCTTTAAGGAGATCTTTCTTGGTGATCAGCAGAAATTTATTCCGATGGTTAAAAAGGACAGTAGGAGGAGAGGTAATAAGCCGTGGATAACGAAGGAGGTGAAGGAAAGTGTTAAATTAAAAGCGGAGGAGTTTAGAGTAGCTAAGAGCAGTGGGCGAGAAGAGGATTGGGAAAGGTTTAAATGTCAACAAAGATTGACAAAGAAATTGATAAAGGAGGGTAGGAGAAGCTATGAGGCTGGGCTAGCACTTAATATAAAAAAGGATAGCAAGAGTTTTTATAAATATATAAAAAGGAAGAGGCTGGCTAGGGTAAACGTTGGTCCTTTAGAGGATGAGAAAGGGGAGCTAGTGGTAGGGGATAGGGATATGGCTAAGGTCTTGAATAACTTCTTTGTTTCTGTCTTCACGGAGGAGGACGTGAATAATTTGCCGGGTGTTAGCGATGGAAAGGTGGTAGGAATGGAGGGTCTTAATGACATTACTGTTACTAGAGAGGTGGTGCTCGACAGACTGGAGGGGCTGATTGTGGACAAGTCCCCAGGACCGGATGGAATGCATCCGAGGGTTCTGTAAGAAATGGCGGAGGTGATAGTGGATGCCTTGGTGGTTATTTTCCAGACGTCGCTGGATTCCGGGGAAGTGCCGGAAGATTGGAAAACGGCTAATGTTACGCTGTTGTTTAAGAAGGGTGCCAGGCAAAAGGCGGGGAATTATAGGCCGGTTAGTTTAACGTCTGTGGTAGGTAAAATGTTAGAAACCGTCATTAAGGAGGAAATAGCGAGGCATCTTGAGGGGAATTGCTTGATAGGGCGGACGCAACACGGTTTCATTAAAGGGAAGTCGTGTCTGACAAATTTACTGGAGTTCTATGAGGATGTGTCTAGGGCAGTGGATGGAGGAGAGCCGGTGGATGTGGTCTTTCTGGATTTTCAGAAGGCGTTTGACAAGGTACCTCACAAGAGGTTATTGCAGAAGGTCAGGGGACATGGAGTTGGGGGTAGGGTGTTAGCGTGGATAGAGGATTGGTTGTCAAATAGGAGGCAGAGAGTGGGGGTCAATGGATGCTATTCGGATTGGCGGTTGGTGACTAGTGGGGTGCCCCAGGGGTCGGTGCTGGGGCCTCAGCTATTTACCATTTATATAGATGATCTGGAGGAGGGAACCGAGTGCAGGGTGTCGAAATTTGCTGATGACACCAAGATTGGGGGAAAGGCAAATTGTGCGGAGGGTGTGGAGAGTCTGCAGAAGGATCTAGATAGGCTGGGCGAATGGGCCAGGAAATGGCAAATGGAATTTAATGTTGGCAAGTGTGAGGTGGTCCACTTTGGTAGGAGGAATGGTAGGAAGGACTATTACTTACGGGGCGAAAAACTGCAGCAGGCGACGGTGCAGAGGGACCTCGGGGTCCTCGTGCATGAGTCGCAAAAACCCAGCTTGCAGGTGCAGCAGGTGGTCAGGAAGGCGAATGGGATGCTGGCCTTCATAGTGAAGGGGATTGAATATAAAAGTAGGGAGGTCTTGCTGCAGCTGTATAGGGCATTGGTGAGGCCGCAGCTGGAGTACTGTGTGCAGTTTTGGGCGCCGCACCTGCGCAAGGATATTTTGGCCCTGGAGGGAGTGCAGAGGAGGTTTACTTGGCTGATACCGGGGTTGAGGGGATTGAGCTATGAGGAGAGGCTGAATAAACTAGGCTTGTACTCGTTAGAGTTTAGAAGAATGAGGGGAGATCTCATTGAGACGTATAAGATGATGAATGGGATGGATAGGATAGAGGTGGAGAGACTGTTCCCGCTCAAAAAAGACAGTAGGACTAGGGGGCACAGCCTCAAGATAAAGGGGGGGCGGTTTAGAACAGAGTTGAGGAGGAACTTCTTCACTCAAAGGGTGGTGAATCTCTGGAATTCTCTGCCCGTTGAAGTGGTGGAGGCTGCCTCGCTAAATATTTTTAAGAAGCGGGTTGATGGGTTTTTGATAAGAGAGGGGATTAAGGGTTATGGGGAGAGGGCGGGAAGGTGGAGCTGAGTCACGACAGATCAGACATGATCTTATTGAATGGCGGGGCAGGCTCGAAGGGCCAGATGGCCTACTCCTGCTCCTATTTCTTATGTTCTTATGTAATGAGACGGGAATAATTAATGATCTCAAAGTTAGGGATCCTCTCAGAAGTGATCACAGGATGGTTGAATTTAAAATACAGATGGAGCGTGAGAATTAAAATCCAATCCCAGTGTCTTCTGCTTAAACAAAGGAGATTATAAAAGGGTGAGGGACACGTCAGCAAAAACTTTATGGTGGGACAATTGAGGGACAGTGGAGGACTTTCAAAGCGATCTTTCGGAGTGCTCAGCTGAAATATTTACCAGTGATAAGGAAGGACTGTAGATAAAGAGATAATCAGCTGTGGATATCTAAGGAAATAAAGGAGGGTGTCAAATTGAAAGAAAATGCATACAAAGTGGCAAAGATTAGTGAGAAACTAGAGAATTGGGAAATCTTTAAAGGTCAACAGAAAGCCATGCGAAAAGCTATAAAGAAAAGTAAGATTCATTACGAGAGTAAACTAGCTCAGAATATAAAAACAGAGAGCAAAAGTTTCTACAAATCTATAAAATGAAAAAGAGTGGCTAAGTAAACATTTGTCCTTTAGAGAAGGGGGACCTCCCTGATCCGCACACATTAGGCATAGACTAAAATCATGAATAGGTCACTGAGACAATGGGACGGCGGCGCGGGCTCGTTGGGCCGAAGGGCCTGTTTCCCGTGCTGTGTTGTTCTTTGTTCTTTGTTCTTAATAACTGGAAGTGAGAAAATGGCTGAGGCATTGGACAAGTATTTTGTGTCAATCTTCACAGTGGAAAACACAAATAACATAATGGGATTGGGAGTTACAGATAGGTCTATGGCTCGGTAGGTATTGATGTGATCGGCGCAACTTGTGGGCCGAAGGGCCTGTTTGTGCAGTAGTGTTCTATGTTCTATACCAAAAATTGATGATAGGAAGGCTATGGCAGGTGAGAACCTAGAAACTATCATTATCAGGAAAGAGGTAGGTGTTGCAAGTTAATGGGGCTAAAGGTAGATAAGTCTCCTGGTCCTGATGGAATGTATCTCACGATACGAAAAGAGATGGCGGGGGAAATAGTAAATGCACTAGAGGTAATTTACCAAAATTCACTGGACTCTGGAGTGGTTCCCACAGATTGGAAAACAGCAAATGTGACGCCATTGTTTAAAAAAGGAGGGAGATAAAAGGCAGGTAACTATAGGCCAGTTAGCTTAGAACATTACAGCGCAGAACAGGCCCTTCGGCCCACGGCTTAACTTCTGTAGTAGGGAAAATGCTTGAATCTATTATCAAGGAAGAAATAGCGAGACATCTGGATATAAATTGTCCCACTGGTTCATGAAAGGCAGGTCATGTTTGACTAATTTGGTGGAATTCTTTGAGAACATTCCATGTGCAGTGGACAATGGGGAACCTGTGGATGTGGTGTATCTGGATTTCCAGAAGGCATTTGACAAGATGCCGCACCAAAGACTGCTACATAAGATAAAGGTGCACAGTGTTACGGGTAATGTATTAGCATGGATAGAGGATTGGTAAACTAACAAAAAGCAAAGAATGGGGGCAAATGGGTGTTTTTCTGCTTGGCGATCAGTGACTAGTGGTGTGCCTCAGGGATCAGTGATGGGACTGCAATTGTTTACAATTTATATAGATGATTTGGAATTGGGGACCAAGTGTCAAAATTTGCAGATGACACTAAGATGAGTGGCAGAGCAAAATGTGCAGAGGACACTAAAAGTCTGCAAAGGGAAGTAGATAGTCTCAGTGAGTGGGCGAGGATCTGGCAGATGGAGTACAATGTTGGTAAATGTGAGGTCATCCATTTTGGTCAGAATAACAGCAAAAGGGACTATTACTTAAATGGTAAAAAATTGCAGCATGCTGCTGTGCAGAGGGACCTGGGTGTCCTTGTGCAGGAATCTCAAGGAGTTGGTTTACAGGTGCAGCAGGTAATGAAGAAGGCAAATGGAATTTTGTCCTTCATTGCAAGAGGGATGGAGTTTAAAAACAGCGAGGTTATGTTGCAGTTTATAAGGTGCTGGTGAGGCCACACCTGGAGTACTGTGTACAGTTTTGGTCTCCTTACTTGAGAAAGGATATACTGGCACTGGAGGGGGTGCAGAGGAGATTCACTAAGTTGATTCCGGAGTTGAGAGGGTTGATTTATGAGGAGAGACTGAGTAGACTGGGGCTATACTCATTGGAATTCAGGAGAATGAGGGGAGATCTTAAGAAATATATAAAATTATGAAGGGAATGGATAAGATAGAACATAGAACATTACAGCGCAGAACAGGCCCTTCGGCCCACGATGTTGCGCCGACCAGTTACAAAACAATGACCCACTAGCCTAAACCAATCCCTTTTCGTCCATAAACCTATCCACGGATCTCTTAAACACCCCCAAACTAGGTGCATTTACAACTGCAGCTGGCAGGGCATTCCAGTCCCTCACCACCCTCTGGGTAAAGAACCTACCACTGACATCAGTCCTATAACTACCCCTTCTTAATTTAAAGTTGTGCCCCCTCGTGCTAGCTTTCTCCATCCTAGGAAAAAGGCTATCACTATCTACCCTGTCTAAACCTCTAATCATTTTATATGTTTCAATAAGATCCCCTCTTAGCCGCCTTCTTTCCAGCGAAAACAACCCCAAATCCCTCAGTCTCTCCTCATAGGATCTCCCCTCCATACCAGGCGACATCCTGGTAAACCTCCTCTGCACCCTCTCCAAAGCCTCTACATCCTTCCTGTAATGTGGGGACCAGAACTGCACACAGTACTCCAAGTGCGGCTACACCAGAGTTGTGTAGGCCAGAATTGTGTAGGTGATAGAAGCAGGAAAGTTGTTTCCACTGGTGGGTGAAACCAGAACTAGGGGGAATGGCCTCAAAATAAGGGGGAGCAGATTTAGGGCTGAGTTGAGGAGGAACTTCTTCACACAAAGGGTTGTGAATCTGTGGAATTCCCTGCCCAGTTGAGGCTCCCTCATTGAATGTTTTTAAGGCAAGGATAGATACGTTTTTAAATAGTAAGAGAATTAAGGGTTATGGTGAGTGGGCGGATGAGTGGAGCTGAGTCCATGAAAAGATCAGCCATGACCTTATTGAAAGGGGGGGCAGGCTCGAGGGACCAGATAGCCCACTCCTGCTCCTGGTTCTTATGTTCTTAACGGATAGGAAGCAAAAATGGGACAGCTTCCAAGTTGGCAGGTTCTGCTACTGGAGTGTTGCAAGGATCAGTTCTGGAGCCTTAGCTATTTACAACCTATGTTAATGATTTGGATATAGAGAGCACGGTGTGCTGATGTTTCAAAGCTAGGTGGAAATGTAAGGTGTGAGGAGGCTGCAAAGAGGCAGGTTGTGAGTGTGCAAAAAGTTGTAGCAAAATGAGAGATTATTCGCTTGCTTCCTAAGAATAGAAAAGCAGGATTTTTAAAAATAATCCAACTGGGATGAGAAGCTGAGCATTTATATTCTCCGGAGTTGAGAGGTGATCTGATTAAACACACAAGTTTCTGAAGGGCTTTGAAAGGGTGGGTGCTGATGTATTGTTTCTGCTGATTGGGGAATGTAAAACACAGGGGCACAGTCTCAGGATAAGGGATCATTTAGGATTGAGGTGAGAGGAAACTACTTCACACATAAGAAGGTTTGGAATTCTCGAGTCCAGAGGGATACAGGTTCTCCACCGATTAATGAAGTTAAGTCAGGATTAGACAGATTTTTGGAATATGGAGAGGGGGCAGGAAAGTGAAATTGAAGCCCAAAGTTAACCATGATGGGATTGAAGATCAGTCTTGATGGACCATGTGGCCTACTCCCCTTTCTTATCTTTGTGTGACATTGCTCCTGTCTAGCGCCAGTTCCCCCAGAATATCTTCCTCTTTTTATTTACATTTCAATTTGTATTTCCATAGAATAGAACCATAGCAAATTACAGCTCAGAAACAGGCCTTTTGGCCCTTCTTGTCTGTGCTGAACCATTTTTTGCCCAGTCCCACTGACCTGCACTTAAACCATATCCCTCCACACCCCTCTCAATCATCAACCCGTCCAAGTTTTTCTTAAATGTTAAAAGTGACCCCGCATTTATCCGGCAGCTCATTCCACACTCCCACCTCTCTCTGTGTGAAGAATCCCCCCTAATATTCCCTTTAAACTTTTCTCCTTTCACCCTTAACCCATGTCCTCTGGTTTTTTTTCTCCCCCAGCCTCAGTGGAAAAAGCCTGCTTGCATTCACTCTATCGATACCCATCAAAATCTTATACACCTCTATCAAATCTCCCCTCATTCTTCTACACTCCAGGGAATAAAGTCCTAACCTATTCAATCTCTCTGTAACTCAGCTTCTCAAGTCCCAGCAACATCCTTGTGAACCTTCTCCGCACTCTTTCAACCTTATTTACATCCTTCCTGTAACTAGGTGACCAAAACTGTACACAATACTCTAAATTCGGTCTCACCAATGCCTTATATAACCTTACCTTAACATTCCGACTCTTATACTCAATACTCCGATTTATAAAGGCCACTGTACTAGAAGCACTCTTTACGAGCCTTTCCACCTGTGACGCCACTTTTAGGGAATTCTGTACCTGTTCCCAGATCCCTCTGTTCATCTGCACTCTTCAGAGTCCTGCCATTTGCCCTGTACGTTCTACTTTGGTTTGTCTTTCCAAAGTGCAATACCTCACACTTGTCTGCATTAAACTCTACCTGCCATTTTTCAGCCCATTTTTCTAGTTGGTCCAAATCCCTCTGCAAGCTTTGAAAACCTTCCTCACTGTCCACTACACCTCCAATCTTCTGATTTACTGATCCAGATTATCATCCAGATCATTGATGTAGACGACAAACAACAACGGACCCTGCGGCACACCACTAGTCTCAGGCCTCCAGGATCAGAATCAGCTTTGGGGAAATGCAACCCTTCTACATGTTGACGAAAAATACATTGCAGAAAAAAATGTCCATTTCTTCAAATGCTGAACGAAATGATGGTGGAGTGTGTTAGAGTTAAATAGACAATCTTCCAGCTCACAAGGAGAGGTAGTGCAGGGTAACTTTCCCAGTGGAATCCAGTTGAACATTTACCTTTCCGAAGCTTGTTCAAAATGTTTTGTTTAAGGAAAATCTAGAAACTCAGCTAATATTCTGGGGTTTGGGTTCGAATCCCACCACGGCAGATGGTGGAGTTTGAATTCAATGAAAGAAAATCTGGAATTAAGAATCTACCGATGGCCACGAAAAACATTGTCGATTGTCAGAAAAACCAATCTGGTTCACGAATGTCCTTTAGGGAAGGAAATCTGCTGTCCTTACCTGGTTTATCCTGTGTGTGATTCCAGACCCACAGCAATGTGGTTAAGTCTCACCATGTAGAGGGATCTGGGCGTGCAGATCCACAGTTCCCAAAATGTGACATCATTGGTGCCCAAAGTGATTAAGAAGGCATATAGCATGCTTACTTCATTGGCCAGGGCACTGAGTACAAGAGTTGGGAAATCAAGTTGCAGTTATATATAAAACCTTGGTTAGGCTGCATTCAGAGTATTGCAGTTCTGGTCACCACACTCGCAGAAGGATGCGGATGCTTTGGAGAGAGTGCAAAGAAGGTTCACTAGGACGTTACCCGGTCTCCAGGGTGTTGACTATGAGAAGAGGTTGAATAAACCAGGATTGTTTTAACTGGAAGGCTGGAGGTTGAGGGGAGACCTGATAGAGGTCTACAAAATTGAGAGGCACAGACAGGGTGAACAGTCAAAGGTTTTTCCCCAGGGTGGAAGTGTTAATTACAAGGGGCACAGGTTCAAGGTGAGGGGGGAAAGTTTATGGGAGATGTGCGGGGGAAGTTTTTTCACACAGAGAGAGAGCTGGGTGCCTGGGATGCATTGGTTTGATTTGATTTGATTTATTATTATATGGAGAAAGCTAGCACGAGGGGACATGACTTTAAATTAAGGGGGGGTAATTATAGGACGGATGTCAGGGGTAGGTTCTTTACCCAGAGGGTGGTGAGGGACTGGAATGCCCTGCCAGCTGCAGTTGTAAATGCACCTAGTTTGGGGGCGTTTAAGAGATCTGTGGATAGGTTTATGGATGAAAAGGGATTGGTTTAGGCTAGTGGGTCATTGTTTTGTAACTGGTCGGCGCAACATCGTGGGCCGAAGGGCCTGTTCTGCGCTGTAATGTTCTATGTTCTATGTATCAACAAAGTGAAAAGTATTGTTTCTTGCGCGCTATACAGACAAAACATACTGTTCATAGAGAAGAAAATGAGACAGTGCAGAATGTAGTGTTACAGTCACAGCGAGGGTGTAGAGAAAGGTCAACTTAATGCGAGGTAGGTCCATTCAAAAGTCTGACAGCAGCAGGGAAGAAGCTGTTCTTGAGTCAGTCGGTACGGGACCTCAGACTTTTGTATCTTTTTCCTGAAGGAAGAAGGTGGAGGAGAGAATGTCCGGGGTGCGTGGGGGGGGGGGTCCTTGATTATGCTGGCTGCTTTGCTGAGGCAGCAGGGAGTGTAGACAGAGTCAATGGATGGGAGGCTGGTTTGCGTGATGGATTGGGCTACATTCACGATCTTTTATAGTTCTTGCAGTCTGCCAGAGGAGGTGGTGGAAACTGGCACGTTAGCAATGTTTAAGAGACATCTGGGTACTTGAATTGGGAGAGAAAGTAGGGATAAGGACCAAGTAATGGCAGGTTTTTTTTTAGCTTAGTTATGGCATCATGATCTCTGTTCTTCTCTTTGTTGAACTGCCCTCTAAGGTCAACTAGGGATGGGCAATAAATACTGGCCGGCTGGTGATGCCCATGGATAAAAAAATGGCTGCTTGTTATTCCTGCGTAGTTTAAAATCAAAACCAAGCAGTGTTGTTGCATTAAACAAAGCAGGAAACACTGAGCGGTTTGTTAAGTTTTACTGATATGTTTAAGAAATAAGCCTGCAGTGCTCTCTTGACATTCTCTTCCTCTTTACCAGATGTAAATGTATCAGACCTATTTCTGTTTAAGGGTTATGTCAACTCAGGGTTGAGGCAATGACAGCAGGAAGGTGCTGTAAAGCAGAAGTGGAAATGGAACAGTTCAGAAATGTTGCAATGTCTCTGCGCATTTTTATCTTTCGGATGGAATGAGCCGTGTTGTTGAAATGTTATTTAATGCATTGGCTATCGCACACTCATTCTCCGATATAGTGAATAGTGGAGAATGATGATTAACAGCACGCGAATGTATTAACAGAACGCGAATGTATTAATCTAACCAAAATGGGGAGAAAAAAAACAGGGAACTAAATCGGTGAACTTCTGTAAAAGAGAGTCCAGTTACAGCAGAAATTAAAAGAAGGAATGGTATCTGGTGGAACAGGAACAGGTTTGAAGCGAGTTTACTCTGCACAGACAAAGAGGGAAAGTAGAATCTTTAGCAGACTGGGGAAATGCTCTGTCCAATCACGTGGGGCGGTGTAGGTGCTACACAAATGTTAGTAATGCTGAAAGATTGAGTTACGTGTGGAACATAGAACATAGAACATTACAGCGCAGAACAGGCCCTTCGGCCCACGATGTTGCGCCGACCAGTTACAAAAACAATGACCCACTAGCCTAAACCAATCCCTTTTCATCCATAAACCTATCCACGGATCTCTTAAACGCCCCCAAACTAGGCGCATTTACAACTGCAGCTGGCAGGGCATTCCAGTCCCTCACCACCCTCTGGGTAAAGAACCTACCCCTGACATCTGTCCTATAACTACCCCCCCTTAATTTAAAATCGTGCCCCCTCGTGCTAGCTTTCTCCATCCTAGGAAAAAGGCTATCACTATCTACCCTGTCTAAACCTCTAATCGTCTTATATGTTTCAATAAGATCCCCTTGCAGCCTCCAATGAGTTTCCTTTTACTCTCCATAATCAGTAGGGTTGTTTGTTTGTGCTCTTTCTGACCTGCAGTGTCCCAATTAAATAATTCCAACAGCAAGTTTATAGTGAGTTCAAACACGAAGGTTATTCTTTATCACGCTCTCACCTTGAATTTGATGCAATGTTTCACTCACCACACAAACAGAGATTGGAAGCAGTTGGAAGTGGTGTAAAATAGCAGCTTAAAAATATCTCAGTCTCTTTGAAAACTGGCCTGTAATTCTTGCTGTCTGACAAAGTGAAGGGTTCTCAGTAAGTTGTGAGTTTTTATGCAGTTGGATTTTCAGGAGGTTGTTATTCAGGTGAACAGGTCGGGGGGGGAGATTTCTTTACCAGACTCTCTCATTTTCAAGGTATTGCTGTTTATAACCTTTGTTGTTTGGGTCACGTGTGGATGGTTTTCGGTAGATCTCTGTCTCAAGCAGTTTCTGCTGGTTTCAAAAACAGACAATAAAAATGGCTTCCTCGTCATGTGACTTCCACCAGTGCTTTCTTTTAAAGTCTATTTGTCAGTCACAACTAAGGCTGACATTAACACTGTAATGAAGTTACTGCAAAATTCCCCGAGTCGCCCACACTCCAGCACTTGTTTGGGTCAATGCACCCTAACCAGCACGTCTTTCAGACTGTGGGAGGAAACTGGAGCACGCGGAGGAAACCCGCGCAGACATGGGGAGAATGTGCAAACTCCACACTATCCGTGACCCGAGCCGGGAATCGAACCCAGGTCCCTGGCGCTGTGAGACAGCAGTGCTAACCACTGTGCTATCATGCCGTTTCTGAACCTTCCACATACCTGATGAAGGAACAGCATTCCGAAAGCATGTGGGTTTACTACCAAATAAACTAGTTGGACTTTAACCTGGTGTAGTGAGACTTCTCACTGTGTTATAGGTTGGACTAGGAGATTACAGGAACTGGGAATGTCCGAAATGTGGAGTTTTTTCAAGGAGCAGCTACTGCGGGTCTGTGATAGGTATGTCCCTGTCAGGCAAGGAGGATTTGGTAGGGCTAGGGAACCGTGGTGCACCAAAAAAGTTGATTCGTTGGTTAAAAAGAAAAAGGAGGCTTATGTTCGGATGAGGCTTGAGGGCTCAGGTAGTGCATTAGAAAGCTTTAGATTGGCTAGGAGGGAGTTGAAGAGTGAGCTAAGAAGGGCTAAAAGAGGACATGAGATGACTTTGGCTGATAGGATTAAGGAGAACCCTAAGGCGTTCTATAGGTATGTCAAGAACAGAAGGTTGGTTAGGGCAAGATTAGGGCCAGTTATAGACAGTAGAGGGAAGTTGTGTGTGGAACCGGAAGAAATTGGTGAGGCATTGAACCAATATTTCTCTTCGGTGTTCACGCAGGGGGACATGAATATAGCTGAGGAGGACACTGGGTTGCAGGGGTGTAAAATAGACAGTATTACGGTTGATAAGGAGGATGTGCTAGATATTCTAGAGGGTTTGAAAATAGATAAGTCCCCTGGACTGGATGGGATTTACCCTAGGATTCCCTGGGAGGCAAGAGAGGTGATTGCAGAGCCTCTGGCTCTGATCTTCAGGTCGTTGTTGGTCTCTGGTATAGTACCGGAAGATTGGAGGATAGCAAATGTTGTCCCATTGTTCAAGAAGGGGAGAAGAGACTTCCCCGGGAATTATAGAACGGTGAGTCTTACTTCTGTTGTGGGCAAGGTTTTAGAAAAAATTATTCGGGATAGGATTTATAGTTATTTGGAGAGTAATGAATTGATTGGAGATAGTCAGCATGGTTTTGTAGCGGGTAGGTTGTGCCTTACTAACCTTATTGAGTTTTTTGAGAAAGTGATCAAAGAGGTGGATAGGGGTAAGGCAGTGGATGTGGTGTATATGGATTTTAGTAAGGCGTTTGATAAGGTTCACCATGGTAGGCTTCTGCAGAAAATGCAGATGTATGGGATTGGGGGTGATCTAGGAAATTGGATCAGGAATTGGCTAGCGGATAGGAGACAGAGGGTGGTGGTTGATGGTAAATATTTGTCATGGAGTTCGGTTACGAGTGGTGTGCCTCAGGGATCTGTTTTGGGGCCACTGCTGTTTGTAATTTTTATTAATGATCTGGATGAGGGTATAGCTGGGTGGATTAGTAAATTTGCTGATGACACCAAAGTCGGAGGTGTGGTAGATTGTGAGGAAGGGTGTCATAGCTTGCAGGATGACTTAGACAGGTTGCAGAGCTGGGCCGAGAGGTGGCGGATGGAGTTTAATGCGGAGAAGTGTGAGGTGATTCACTTTGGTAGGAATGACAGATGTATCGAGTATAGGGCTAACGGGAGGACTTTGAATAGTGTGGATGAACAGAGGGATCTAGGTGTATGTGTACATAGATCCCTGAAAGTTGGGAATCAAGTAGATAAGGTTGTTAAGAAGGCATAAGGTGTCTTGGCGTTTATTGGTAGGGGGATTGAATTTAGGAGTCGCAGCGTCATGTTGCAACTGTACACAACTCTGGTGCGGCCGCACTTGGAGTTTTGTGTGCAGTTCTGGTCCCCACATTACAGGAAGGATGTGGAGGCTTTGGAGAGGGTGCAGAGGAGGTTTACCAGGATGTTGCCTGGTATGGAGGGGAGGTCCTATGAGGAGAGGCTGAGGGATTTGGGGTTGTTTTCGCTGGAAAGAAGGCGGCTAAGAGGGGACCTTATTGAAACATGTAAGATGATTAGAGGTTTAGATAGGGTGGACAGTGATAGCCTTTTTCCTCGGATGGAGAAAGCTAGCACGAGGGGGCATAGCTTTAAATTAAGGGGGGATAGTTATAGGACGGATGTCAGGGGTAGGTTCTTTACCCAGAGGGTGGTGAGGGATTGGAATGCCCTGCCTGCTGCAGTTGTAAATGCGCCTAGTTTGGGGGCGTTTAAGAGATCCGTGGATAGGTTTATGGACGAAAAGGGATTGGTTTAGGTTAGAGGGTCATTGTTTTTTAACTGGTCGGTGCAACATCGTGGGCCGAAGGGCCTGTTCTGCGCTGTAATGTTCTATGTTCTACCCCAGTCCAACGCTGGCATCTCCACATCAAAGTCCACATAGAACATAGAACATTACAGCGCAGAACAGGCCCTTCGGCCCACGATGTTGCACCGACCAGTTACAAAACAATGACCCACTAGCCTAAACCAATCCCTTTTCGTCCATAAACCTATCCACAGATCTTTTAAACGCCCCCAAACTAGGTGCATTTACAACTGCAGCAGGCAGGGCATTCCAATCCCTCACCACCCTCTGGGTAAGGAACCTACCCCTGACATCTGTCCTATAACTACCCCCCTTAACATAGACAACATCAACTGCACTGCCCCCATCTACCTTCTTGGTTACCCCTTCAGAAAATTAATTAAGTTTGTGAGACATGATTTTCCACTCACAAAGCCATACAGACTGTCCCTAATCAGTCCTTGTGTCTCTAAATGTCTTTAGATCCTGTCTTTCAAAGTACCTTCCAACAATTTACCCACCACAGATGTGAGGCTCACCAGCCTGTACTTCCCAGGCTTTTCCCTGCAGCCCTTTTTAAACAATTAACACCCTCCAATCTTCAGGCACCTCACCCGTGACTATCGATGATTCCAATATCTCGGATAGGGGACCCGCAAGCACCTCCCTCCTCCTCCCCTCCCTCTGTGCTGCAAATCGGACAACGTGATCAGCAATAGCCCCCCCCCCCCCCCCACCCACCCTCACAGCACAGACCCTCCCAATCCGAAACGCAGCGTGACTGTTACTAATCCTCCCCCTGTGTGAGCAGCATGGACCTGTCCGATGGTCGGTACTTTCCTCCTCACTGATGGTGCACCAGAATGGGGCTTTTAAAGGGGATGTGTTTTCCAGACTGACCCGGACTGGGTGAAGGCAGATTGGGGGAAGTGGGTCTCATTAATCACAATGTGAAAATATTTAAACTGACGTTGCGCCCGTTTTGGGCGGGTTCCCAATCGTGCTGATTTTTCCCCCTTGGTAAAGCTGGCTCAGAAACAGGTGCAGTTCACAATAATCACTTCTCGCCCAAATTTACCAACTTTTCGTGCCCAAAAACGAGCGCAAACATGAAGGTAAAATTCCACCCTGTCAGTGGACAGGTTATTGCTGAGGAAGTGGCTCTTAATTGTGTCAAATACAGATGGTCAATGTGTGGTCTCAGCACCTGGAACTTCCAGGGTTAATGTGGCACTGAGACAGTATTGCCCGGGCTGTAAGAGGGTGTGTGACCTACACCCAGGGCCAGTGGAGTGTTGGACGGAGCTGTGTGTACGAGGAAGTTATGATGTGGGTATGCCGGCGTTGGACTGGGGTAAACACAGTAAAAAGTCCGACAACACCAGGTTTTAGTCCAACCGATTTATTTGATAATAAACGCACAAGCTTTCGAGGTTTCTCTCTAAACAGTTTGTGATTTATATGCTCTGCCTGAGGCCAGAACTCTCCATTCACCTGACGAAGAGGGTAACCTCGAAAGCTTGTGAGAATATTATCAAATAAATGGGTTGGACTAAAACCTGGTGTTGTCAGACTTTTTACTGTGTACGAGGAAGGACAGAGACAGCTTCTCGCGTGCATCAGTTGCTGTATATTTATAAACATTTCCAAGAGTCAGTATCTATGACATCAAAGATGTCTTCAGATCCATTGAACTGTAACCGACAGGTTATAACAAAATATATTGGGCAACATTTCCCAGAACCAACATGACAAAGCAACTCCCCAAATATAGCCAGTTGGGTTGCATACTTTTTATTATAATTATAACCAAAACATCAATGACTAATTCTTTTACAGTAATTTGCAGGTGAAAGAAAAACTGCTTAACCCCAGTATGTGTTTAACAAAATAGGCGAATGGACTGGAACCTGTTTCTCTCTCCCTGCAGATGCTGCCAGACCTGCTGAGTTTTTCCAGGACCGCACACTTCCAATTTACCAATCCCAATTCTCTCTCTTTCTTTCTGGGCGTCTCTTACACACCCAGTTCCACTCTCTGAACAAGTTTGACTGTTGTCCAATTTGAACAACCAACTCTGGCCGCAGCTGGAGTAATGTGTGCAGTTTTGGGCGCCGCACCTGCGCAAGGATATTTTGGCCCTGGAGGGAGTGCAGAGGAGGTTTACTCGGCTGATACCGGAGTTGAGGGGGTTGAGCTATGAGGAGAGGCTGAATAAACTAGGCTTGTACTCGTTAGAGTTTAGAAGAATGAGGGGAGATCTCATTGAGACGTATAAGATGATGAATGGGATGGATAGGATAGAGGTGGAGAGACTCTTCCCGCACAGAAAAGACAGTAGGACGGGGGGGCACAGCCTCAAGATAAAGGGGGGGCGGTTTAGAACAGAGTTGAGGAGGAACTTCTTCACTCAAAGGGTGGTGAATCTCTGGAATTCTCTGCCCGTTGAAGTGGTGGAGGCTGCCTCGCTAAATATTTTTAAGAAACGGGTTGATGGGTTTTTGATAAGAGAAGGGATTAAGGGTTATGGGGAGAGGGCGGGAATGTGGAACTGAGCCACGACAGATCAGCCATGATCTTATTGAATGGCGGGGCAGGCTCGAGGGGCCAGATGGCCTACTCCTGCTCCTATTTCTTATGTTCTTATGTTCTTATGTTTGATGGTTGGGGACTGGGACTTGAATTAATCTGTTTAAATCAAAGAACCCGACTCACTGGGGGGGCAGAAAACTGGCCAATGGAGATCAACGTGGGAAGGAAATGTGAGATTGTTCATTTTGGAAGAAAGAATGAGAGGGTGAGTTATTATTTAAGTAGAAAGAGGCGCAGAAAACTGGAGCATAAAGAACTACGGGGGGGGGGGGGGGGGGGGGGGGGGTGGGGAGGTGGGGGGGGGGGGGTCCTTGTTCATGAAAGCCAGAAAGCGAGCATACAGGAGCATTCAAAATGCTGGTTTTTATTTCCAGGTGGTTGGAGTATAAAAGTAAAGCACTGTTACTGCAACTGTACAGGTTCTACTGAGGTCACATTCAGAATACTGTGTACAGCTTTGGTCCCCTTATCTGAGGAAAGATATATTCTCACTGGAGGCTGTGCTGGGGAGGTTTACTCAGATGATTCTGTCTGTGGGGGGATTGTCTCATGAGGACAGATTAAACTGGTTGGGTCTGAACTCCTTGGAATCCAGAAGAATAAGGAGATTGAAACATTGGAGATTCTCGGGGGGGTTTGGACAGGGTAAATGTTAGGAGAATGTTTCCACTCATGGGGGAGTCTAGGACCAGAGGACAGAGTGGCAGAATAAGGGCTGCGCATTTAAGGTAGATAGAACATAGAACCCAGAACATAGAACCCTACAGTGCAGAAACAGGCCCTTCGGCCCATCGAGTCTGCACCGAACACAATCCCACCCAGACCCTATCCCCATATCCCTACACATTTACCTGCTAATCCCTCTAACGTACACATCCCAGGATACTAAGGGGCAATTTTAGCATAGCCAATGAACCTAACCCGCACATCTTTGGACTGTGGGAGGAAACCGGAGCACCCGGAGAAAACCCACGCAGACATGAGGAGAATGTGCAAACTCCACACAGGCAGTGACCCGAGCCGGGAATCGAACCCCGGACCCTGGAGCTGTGAAGCAGCAGTGCTAACTACTGTGCTACCGTGCCGCCTGACAGACAGGAAGACAGACAGGAAGAATTTCTCCTCTCAGAGAGTGGTGAATCTGTATAATTCTTTACCCCAGGAAGCTGTGGAGGTCAAATCCTGGAACATTCTCGTGGCTGAGATCCCAGAGGTTTTTAATCAGCTGGGGAAATAAGGGTTACAGAGAACATAAGAACATAAGAAATAGGAGCAGGAGTAGGCCATCTGGCCCTTCGAGCCTGCCCCGCCATTCAATAAGATCATGTCTGATCTGTCGTGACTCAGTTCCACCTTCCGGCCCTCTCCCCATAACCCTTAATCCCTTCTCTTATCAAAAACCCATCAACCCGTTTCTTAAAAATATTTAGCGAGGCAGCCTCCACCACTTCAACGGGCAGAGAATTCCAGAGATTCACCACCCTTTGAGTGAAGAAGTTCCTCCTCAACTCCGTTCTAAAACCCCCCCCCCCCCCTTTATCTTGAGGCTGTGCCCCCTGGTCCTACTGTCCTTTCTGAGCGGGAAGAGTCTCTCCACCTCTATCCTATCCATCCCATTCATCATCTTATACGCCTCAATGAGATCTCCCCTCATTCTTCTAAACTCCAACGAGTACAAGCCTAGTTTATTCAGCCTCTCCTCATAGCTCAACCCCCTCAACTCCGGTATCAGCCTAGTAAACCTCCTCTGATCAGCACAACTTGTGGGCCGAAGGGTCTGTTTGTGCTGTAGTGTTCTGTGTTCTAAATCTTAGAACATAGAACATTACAGCGCAGAACAGCCCTTCGGCCCACGATGTTGCTCCGACCAGTTACAAAACAATGACCCACTAACCTAAACCAATCCCTTTTCATCCATAAACCTATCCACGGATCTCTTAAATGCCCCCAAACTAGGAGCATTTATAACTGCAGCTGGCAGGGCATTCCAATCCCTCACCACCCTCTGGGTAAAGAACCTACCCCTGACATCCGTCCTATAACTACCCCCCCTTAATCTTGGTGAGATAATGGCCATTAAACTCCAGATTGACTCAGTGCATTACAAAAAAGTAAGTTACTTGACACCACTCTGCTTAGACCAACCATTCATGAGATCATCGAGCCCAGTACTGATTCCTGTACCAATTTCTTTATTAATGTCTCTGGCAAGCACTGGCACAGTAAGAAGTCTCATACAGGTTAAAGTCCAACAGGTTTATTTGATAGTAAACGCACAAGCTTTTGGGATTTGCCCCTTCGTCAGGTGAGTCCAGAGGGGATGAAGGGGCGAACCCTGAAAGCTTGTGGGTTTACTGCCAAATAAACCTGTTGGATTTTAACCTGGTGCTGTGAGACTTCTCACTGTGTCCACCCCAGTCCAACACCGGCATCTCCACATCAAGCACTAGCACGTCAGTTCTGGTATTCCTGTATGTCAAATAATTTGCCAGTAATTCAATGGCCGGCAATGAATCAGTGTTCATGGGAAATATTTTTATCCGATTCTAATAATCCAGTTCCTTTCTGATGGAAGCTGCCACAAGCCCCTCTCAGGCAACACTTTCCAAAACTGAGACACTCCCTCTGTGAAAATAGACCACGTTGTACTTAGCACTTCCTGGAGATACTCTTACTCATCCTTATTGTAAAGAACTTGGCCTGGTTTAACCATAAATTCTGAAACCAAATCCTTCCCATAGGATTCCCTGTAACTATTAGCAATGATGTGGGTGTGCCGGCGTTGGACTGGCGTAAACACAGTAAAAAGTCTGACAACACCAGGTTTTAGTCCAACCGATTTATTTGATAATATTCTCACAAGCTTTCGAGGGGACTGCCTCTTCGTCAGGTGAATGGAGAGTTCTGGCCTCAGACAGACAGAGCATATAAAGCACAGACAGTTGCTGATTCGAATGCGAATCCTTACACCTAACCTGCTGTTCAAGTCTTAAAGTGGCTGATAATGTGAGTGGAAGGAGCACTGATCACAGTTTAAAGAGATGTGTATTGTCTCCAGACAGTACAGTAAGTGAGGTTTTGCAAACCCAGGCAAGTCACGGGGGTTACAGATAGTGCGACATGAACCCAAGATCCCTGTTGAGACCGTCCTCATGTGTGTGGAACTTGGCTATCAGTCTCTGTTCAGCGACTCTGCGCTGTCGTGTGTCGTGAAGGCCGCCTTGGAGAATGCTTACCCGAAGGTCAGAGGCTGAATGCCCGTGACCGCTGAAGTGTTCGCCAACAGGAAGGAACACTATTAGCAATGGCCAGTGATAGGATATACCTTTGCGTTCCATTGTAACAGTAACTTTGCCTCACTTACTGGAAAAGTGAGTCAGTTTCACACCAGTGCTCTCTAAGGGAATGTGACTTGGGGATTTCTCTCTTTCTGATATATCTGATTTTGCTGCAGCTGTACCCTTCATTAATCGAGGGATTGCGTTTAGGAGTCGGGAGGTAATGCTGCAACTTTACAGGACCCTCGTCAGGCCTCATTTGGACTACTGTGCGCAGTTCTGGTCGCCTCACTATAGGAAAGACGTAGAAGCTATTGAAAGGGTGCAGAGGAGATTTACAAGGATGTTGCCTGGACTGGGAGGCATGCCTTATGAAGATAGGTTGAGGGAGCTGGGACTCTTTTCCCTGGAGAGGCGAAGGTTGAGAGGCGACCTGATAGAAGTTTATAAAATGTTGAGAGGAATAGATAGGGTGGACTCTCAGAGGCTATTTCCCTGGGTTGAAATGGTCGCTACGAGAGGACACAGATTTAAGGTGCGGGGAGGGAAGTACAGAGGTGATGTTAGGGGTAAGTTTTTCACTCAGAGGGTGGTGAGTGAATGGAATCGGCTGCCGTCATCGGTGGTGGAGGCGAACTCGCTGGGGTCTTTTAAAAGACTTCTGGATGAGTATATGGGGTTTAATGGATTGGGGGTTATAGATAGGTCTATAGATTGGTGGGGTTGATGTGATCGGCGCAACTCGAGGGCCGAAGGGCCTGTTTGTGCTGTAATGTTCTATGTTCTATGATACAAGTCAGTTGTGAATCTCCAACTTCCATCCTTATTGTGATTGTTAGAATTTTATCTTCACCTCAATCGCTCCTGTGACATTTTCCTTGTTCTCTGAGTACAACTTCTGATCTTTCTGCTCAGTAACATAAATATCTGTTTCAATATCCCTCAAATCAAGGATTTCCAGACTCCTGGGGCCTGACCCCTGACCTGACGAAGAGGGGAACCTCGAAAGCTAGTGAGTTTACTGTCAAATAAATCGGTTGGACTTAAACCTGGTGTTAACATAGAACATAGAACATTACAGCGCAGAACAGGCCCTTCGGCCCACGATGTTGCGCCGACCAGTTACAAAACAATGACCCACTAGCCTAAACCAATCCCTTTTCGTCCATAAACCTATCCACAGATCTCTTAAACGCCCCCAAACTAGGTGCATTTACAACTGCAGCAGGCAGGGCATTCCAGTCCCTCAACACCCTCTGGGTAAAGAACCTACCCCTGACATCCGTCCTATAACTACCCCCCCTTAATTTAAAATCGTGGTGTTGTCAGACTTTTTACTGTGTTTACCCCTGGAAGGGAGAGAAGTCATTGTAACTCTTCCAGGAAGTCAAGGGTAAAGGGGGGTGCACCTAGGACAGTGCCAGGGTGCTACGCTGGCACTGCCAGAGTGAGGGCAGAGGGAGGTGGGAACTACTGGGGGGGTGCGGAGGGGGGGGTGGTGGGGGTCCTGCTGTTACTCTGCACTAAGATCAGTGGAAATCAAGGAGATTGGGGCTGCCGTGGGTGGGGGGGCTCAGGGGGATCGGGGCTGAACCGGGTGGGGGGGGTCAGGGGGATGGGGGCTGGCCCGGGAGGGGGGGGGGGGGGGTCAGGGGGATGGGGGATGGCCCGGGTGGGGGGGTCAGGGGGATGGGGGCTGGCCCGGGTGGGGGGGTCAGGGGGATGGGGGCTGGCCCGGGTGGGGGGGGGTCAGGGGGATGGGGGCTGGCCCGGGTGGGGGGGTCAGGGGGATGGGGGCTGGCCCGGGTGGGGGGGTCAGGGGGATGGGGGCTGGCCCGGTGGGGGGGTCAGGGGGATGGGGGCTGGCCCGGATGAGGGGGTCAGGGGGATGGGGGCTGGCCCGGGTGGGGGGGGTCAGGGGGACGGGGGTTGGCCCGGGTGGGGGGGTCAGGGGGATGGGGGCTGGCCCGGGTGGGGGGGTCAGGGGGATGGGGGCTGGCCCGGGAGGGTGGGGGGGGTCAGGGGGATGGGGGCTGCCCCGGGTGGGGGGGTCAGGGGGATGGGGGCTGGCCCGGGAGGGGGGGGGGGGTCAGGGGGATGGGGGCTGGCCCGGGTGGGGGGGGTCAGGGGGATGGAGGCTGGCCCGGGTGGGGGGGTCAGGGGGATGGGGGCTGGCCCGGGTGGGGGGGTCAGGGGGATGGGGGCTGGCCCGGGTGGGGGGGTCAGGGGGATGGGGGCTGGCCCGGGAGGGGGGGGGGGGTCAGGGGGATCGGGGCTGGCCCGGAGGGGGGGGGGTCAGGGGGATGGGGGCTGGCCCGGGTGGGGGGTCAGGGGGATGGGGGTTGGCCCGGGTGGGGGGGTCAGGGGGATGGGGGCTGGCCCGGGTGGGGGGGTCAGGGGGATGGGGGCTGGCCTGGGTGGGGGGGTCAGGGGGATGGGGGGCTGCCCCGGGTGGGGGCGTCAGGGGGATGGGGGCTGGCCCGGGTGGGGGGGTCAGGGGGATGGGGGCTGGCCTGGGTGGGGGGGTCAGGGGGATGGGGGCTGCCCCGGGTGGGGGCGTCAGGGGGATGGGGGTTGGCCCGGGTGGGGGGGGGGGGGTCAGGGGGATCGGGGCTGGCCCGGGAGGGGGGGGGGTCAGGGGGATGGGGGCTGGCCCGGGTGGGGGGGGTCAGGGGGGTGGGGGCTGGCCCGGGTGGGGGGGTCAGGGGGATGGGGGTTGGCCCGGGTGGGGGGGTCAGGGGGATGGGGGTTGGCCCGGGTGGGGGGGTCAGGGGGATGGGGGCTGGCCCGGGTGGGGGGGTCAGGGGGATGGGGGCTGACCCGGGTGGGGGGGTCAGGGGGATGGGGGCTGGCCCGGGTGGGGGGGTCAGGGGGATGGGGGCTGACCCGGGTGGGGGGGTCAGGGGGATGGGGGCTGCCCCGGGTGGGGAGGTCAGGGGGATGGGGGTTGACCCGGGTGGGGGGGTCAGGGGGATGGGGGCTGGCCCGGGTGGGGGGGTCAGGGGGATGGGGGCTGCCCCGGGTGGGGGGGTCAGGGGGATGGGGGCTGCCCCGGGTGGGGGGGTCAGGGGGGTGGGGGCTGGCCCGGGTGGGGGGTCAGGGGGATGGGGGTTGGCCCGGGTGGGGGGGGGGTCAGGGGGATGGGGGCTGGCCCGGGTGGGGGGGTCAGGGGGATCGGGGCTGCCCCGGGTGAGGGGGTCAGGGGGATGGGGGCTGCCCCGGGTGGGGGGGTCAGGGGGATGGGGGCTGCCCCGGGTGGGGGGGGTCAGGGGGATGGGGGCTGCCCCGGGTGGGGGGGTCAGGGGGATGGGGGCTGGCCCGGGTGGGGGGGTCAGGGGGACGGGGGCTGCCCCGGGTGGGGGGGTCAGGGGGATGGGGGCTGACCCGGGTGGGGGGGTCAGGGGGATGGGGGCTGCCCCGGGTGGGGGGGTCAGGGGGATGGGGGCTGACCCGGGTGGGGGGGTCAGGGGGATGGGGGCTGCCCCGGGTGGGGGGGGTCAGGGGGATGGGGGCTGGCCCGTGTGGGGGGGGTCAGGGGGATGGGGGTTGGCCCGGGTGGGGGGGTCAGGGGGATGGGGGCTGGTCCGGGTGGGGGGGTCAGGGGGATGGGGGCTGGCCCGGGTGGGGGGGGTCAGGGGGATGGGGGCTGGCCCGGGTGGGGGGGTCAGGGGGATGGGGGTTGGCCCGGGTGGGGGGGGTCAGGGGGATGGGGGCTGGCCCGGGTGGGGGGGTCAGGGGGATGGGGGCTGCCCCGGGTGGGGGGGGTCAGGGGGATGGGGGCTGCCCCGGGTGGCGGGGGTCAGGGGGATGGGGGCTGGCCCGGGTGGGGGCGGGGTCAGGGGGATGGGGGCTGCCCCGGGTGGGGGGGTCAGGGGGATGGGGGCTGGCCCGGGTGGGGGGGGGTCAGGGGGATGGGGGCTGCCCCGGATGCGCTGATCTCCGGGTGTGTGTGCAGTGGCCCCGATCAGTCCCAGGCTCCCGGCATCTCCATTGGGACCAGGCTCCATCCAGAGTGAATCCTACTGGGGCTCCGCACACAGTGAGCACGTGA